>JAHZNC010002305.1:0-12843 GCA_027744095.1 Zhuqinia jingwanae | reverse complement strand
AAATGCTTTTTAAACAACTTATTTAATCGTTTTCATGCTCGCCTAACTTACATTTCAATACATTTTCCTTTGTACACCCTTTTGTTGTTATTATTTTCTTAAAAAAGAGAAACTTTTTTTCTTCGGCTAACATATTACAAATCAAATGGAAAAACGTGTTGTTATTTGTGCGTTGCGTATTGATAAATTAGGTATATGAATTTGTAAAAAAAAATATATGTATAAAATAATATGAGTAACGTATTATTTTTCTATGAGTTATAGGCATTTGGAATTTATTATGATTATTATGGCTTGATTAGTGAAACAGATTAAAAACTTCTTTTTTTTAAATTATTTATTAAAAAATTATAATAATAAGGTGCATGCGCGTATATAAGTCAACAATATGTGTTACATACGGTATTATATATGTAGATACACGTATATTTAATGACTTTGTAGAAGGCGGAGTAGGAGGAGGTCGGTAATGGGACTACTTAATGATAACTTTTTTTTTCATTCTCTCTCTCTCTTCTTTTTATTATGATTATCGATATTGGCAGTAACATAAGTCGAGGAGAGAGAAAAAGTGTCTTAAATGATGAGACTTTTTCCCACACGACAAAACGCGATGATATTGAGGATCTGATAAAAGGTTATACTTCTCTTCTTCTCTCTGTCTCTTCTCGTTGGTTTGTTAAATAAGACCTATTATTACAGCCACCTTCATTGACAACGACAACGTCGTCATCATCATCATCATCGTGATACACATCAAATGGAAATACGTAACAATACACGACAAGTCAACAATGTAAATGTAACTGTGGCCATGCAATAAAAATATAAGCAATCAATGCAATGTATGTATATGTACATACATTTTGTGCATAGAATGAAGCATGAAATGCAATGCAATGCAACGTCAAAACGCAAGTTTTTCTTTGAAAAAAAAAACAACATACTTTTTAAAAATGCATGTCAAGTAATACACACACAATAAGTAAAAGGACAACTAGAAACAGAAGAAAAAATAAAGTGTATTACGAGAGCAGTAATGTATTCTAAAGAGAAGAATGTAAACTAAGTTACTAAATCAGTGGGTAAACTACAAAAGTTGATGAAGATGACAATGGTACATATATAATATGTACATAATATGCACATATTACACATTGTTTTTAATGAAACTGAAGGGACTTGGGACTTGAGCTTCACTTATTATTATTAACATGGTTGTTTGATAGTTAATGCTTGATTAAATAAATTGAATAGTTTGATGACTGCTGACGCAATGGTAAATTGTAAACCCTTGTAGGTCTATGTACTTTATCAATTACGTACTATCCTTTTTTTAAAGCATATAGTAATCATGTTTCAATTTTAGTTGCGGTTATGTTGTTGTTTGTTGGAGTGCGTTAAAATGGGATAAAAAAAACTGATAAGACAAAAGGCGGAGAGGGGTTGAAATTTTGTTGTCGCTTTTGATAACCGAATGAATGAGCAAGCCAGATAGGTGTGTATGTGTGTTTGTGCAGAATATTTTATTATAGGGTTGAGGCTGAGGATGGCGTTTGTAGTGCAGCAGTGAGGTTAAATGTTCGACAGGAGGAACACTGTGGGTAACGACCAGAGAAGGATTTCGAAAAAGTAATAATAATTTGGAGTGGAAGCTAAAATAATAATAATAATATATTGTGGAATTTGGCAGGCAGGACTTTAGTGCCGTTTTACTGGTGACACTGTGTGTTTGTGTCTTGTGTTTTAATGATGATGGGTATAAAGTTAACAATGTTGCTGCTAAAAAGTGAGAAATCACAACGAAACATTAAATTACTATGAAGATCATCCGTAAATTTCCTGGTAGGGAGTGAACAATAATGGCAGCAAAGGCGAAATTGTCGTTGAGCCAATTATTTCGCCGTACGAGCAACAATAACTCAACAACAAATGAAACAGTTAAAAGTGAACATTCCTCTGGTGGGATTGGTTGCGAAGTGCATCATGCAATGAGCAATCATGCATCTGCAACAAGTGCTTCCAACAGAAAAATGTCGGGTAGTTCNTGCGAAGTGCATCATGCAATGAGCAATCATGCATCTGCAACAAGTGCTTCCAACAGAAAAATGTCGGGTAGTTCGTCAGGAGGAACGGTTTCATCGGCTGGAGGAAAGAAGGCGTATTTTGAACATGCACAAAAACAGGAAATCATGAAAGTAAGGCCACAACATAAATCACCGGGGCCATCATCCATGGATTCATCGCAGAATAGGGCACGACAACAACAGCAGCAGCAGCAGCAGCAAAATCAACCAGCTCCTCCACACCAACAGGTACAACAACAACTTCAAGGTATTTTGAAAAAGTCCAGTTGTAATGGAACAGAATTGGTTCATGGAGGTGGTCTCGGTGGAAGAACCCATCGTTCTTCGTTACAACGCTCCAAATCGAACCCCAATCCTTCCAGTAATCCACTCAAAGAGGTGGTCCATGGAGGTGGTCTCGGTGGAAGAACCCATCGTTCTTCGTTACAACGCTCCAAATCGAACCCCAATCCTTCCAGTAATCCACTCAAAGAGGTTAGTTGGAGTTGTCCAACTTTGGAAAAGAGACGGGAAGTTATTTTGAACTACTTTGAGAGAATCATTTTGGAAAACAAACAAGAGCAACATGTCCGAAATAAGGGAACAATAAAGCCAAACATTCCTTGTGAAGGTGGGAACGGTGAGCCAATTTATGAAGAAATTTTAGATTTGTCAGGGCTTCCACCTCCATCCCAATTTATGAATTTAGACAATGGTAACAACAGGACAGGCTCCTTGAAACCAAAGCTGGGACCAAAGAAGGTCCGGATGAATATCCCTCAAGATCATCAAAACCAGCAGATTGTTGGTAATGGGCAATCCCCAATTTATGATAAGGTCCTGAGCCGAAGTCACAGCATGCTTGAATCGTCCTCGGCGTCAGTAAGCTCTTCCAGTGTGTATGACATTGCCCCATCCTCAGCAGCATCCATCTCCTCTTCAGGGAGTCACAGCCTCTACGAGAACTTTCTACCTTCGGCTTATTACGCTCCATCATCGTCTTCTGAAAGTGATTACGGTACTGTGGGAGGAGGTGGATATGATAATGAGTTTACTTGTAACGGTAATAATGGGAAAATGGTGACCACACGCATCGCTGGTAGAAGTCATAGCTTTCATGACAATTACCGTACCAGTGGCAGTTACAATATTCAAGCTCCTCAAAATCCTCTCGTTGACACGGACCAACTTTATGCCAAGGTCTGTAAGCGAAAGAAACTGAAAGTTACCACTGACCAATCACATCAGCAGCAACAGCAGCAGCTTCAACCAAATCACCAAAGACCATTATCATATTCAACCGCAAAAGCAGATTGCAATGACGAAGATGAGAATAATCATGTTGAGAATGGGGAACAGTTGCGTGTGCAGGTTTCATGTGGCAACGTAGTCACCATGATTCCTGTGATAATGCCCTGTTCATCGTCCTTTTCTACTTCATGCCTATCACTCTCTTCTTCATCGGATAACAACAACGATGACATGACCATTACCACGTCAATCAGCAACGTCCACAGCAGAAATAACCACAATGGTCTGTTGCAATATGAGTATGAGTCAGAAAAAACTCTACCAGACAAGCACATTGCTTATATAAACAACAAAAATGGAGGAGGAGGTGATTGTGATGCATCATCACCCCGCATGTCAGCCGCAATCAGAAATAGGAACAACTTATCAGTGATCCATTTACTTGCTGCATATGATCCCGCTAAAGAGATTGAAGAGTTCATCCCGTCTCCCAGCAGCTTCACTGCCATCATTGACTCGACGGAGAGTGCACCCAAATCTATCTCGGTACCTGTGCGTGTCAACTTTTCCTCTTTGAATAGTAACTCAAATAATAATAATAACAATAATAATAGTAGTAGTACAACGATCAACAACAACAACAAGAATAACGAAGATGTGGATCCCTACTCAAGTTCACGGCAGCCCCTGATGGTAACCAACTGTAGTTTCGGTTATGATAATGACGCGTTTGAAGACGATGATGATGGTAATGATGAGGGGGATAATAATCATCATCATAAAAATCTCTCTTCGTCTGGCACAAGTAGCACCAGCGGTGCTGATGATGGCGATGATGGCAGCAGTAGAAGCGCCAGCGCAACCAGCGATTCCGATACAGATGAGGATGATCATCACGCTCAAAAATGTAAGCCACTCTTTTTCTTAAAACCCATATATGCATATTATCCTCATTCCAACAACAAACCAAACGACCGAGTTTTACAATAATATGCAATTATTTTGTTTGCTGGGTTAAGGCTGAGAAATATTCTTTTTTTTTTGTTATGCAGCGCTGTGCTGCATATATTATTGCATTGCCTAGCGTGTGTCGGCGGGTGGCTTTGCCTTAATAAGCAGACATGATGGGTGCACAGAATAAAAAAAAATATATATAAAAAGATGATGATGATGATGAGTAACAGAAAAGAACAGTTAGGAGAATTCACTTTTTGTGCAAATTCCTCTCTTTTTGCACCTCTCCACCACCTCCGCTGGTGCTAATACACGTACGGATGTTCTTGTTGCATTCTCTGATGATTTTGAATAAAGATGGTTATTATTGGAGTCAAGTTCATGAAAATGCATAACACAAAAACTGAGTGCATGTATATATATATACCTACATACATGAAAATATTGAAAGAATACCTAAGAATCCCTAATTGAAAGAAGAAAAAGAGTACAAGAACAGCAAAAAAAAACATACCACACGATTTTTTAATAAATAAGCATGCATGCCGTTTCCGTTCCAATACACTGATTTGAACATTTTTTTTTTCTTAGGAGCGAAGAGAACAAGAGAGAAGTAGCAACAAGAGAATAGAAGAATAGAGAAATAGTTTTTCCTTAATATTCACGTAATTTTAGAAGCTGTTATTCAGTTGTTCTTCTTTTTAAGAAAGCAAATATATGAGTAGTAGTAGTAGAAGTAGTAGAAAAGGGTGCATTTGTACATTCCATTGTAAACTGGTGATTGTGATTGTCTGCCTGTCTGTCTTGTATTCTGTGTATCTGGTCAATAGACATCTTTTATTCATAAAAATATGAATCGGAGGTATAAAAAAAAATATATGAAAACCTCAAGTTGAAGTACACGCATTTCATATTTTATGCACTTATTTTTCAGTCTAGTATCAAGGAAAAAAAATGTAAATCAATTTTCATATTAGAAAAGAGCTAAATTAAGAAACATGATAATCATTTTATCGATCTCATTTCGTATTGAGTTCATTCTGGAAAGTGGAAAAATTCTTTCCCAGCGGGTTCTGCTCTTGCGCATTTCAGCACCTGAACTAGTACACTACACTATAATCGACGTGTAATATATATGTATAGGTACTGCTCATTGTACATTTATCCTCAACTGATAGCTCTTCTTTTACTCTTATTATTATGCATGCACACATGCAGTAATATGATTATAATATTAATTCTATTACCTCTCTCTCTATACATGTCTCTCTCTCTATTTCTAACTCTGAATGGTACAGTTTTACCAGTCCAATTTTCGACACAATAGTCAATACAACGTTCTAGGTGCGTTCTTAACTCTTTTCTTCGTTTTACTAGACTTCTTTTCTTTCAAACTCCTACTGCACCAGTCAAAAACAACAATGGCTCTTATTATATTACTTTGCTGTTGGTAAACTCAACAAAAGTCAACAATGCCTCGTGTACAATATTCCTACTTACTCACATTCATTTTCATATATTATTATACATACATACTTCATATTTTTGTATTGTTTTCCCCCTTCAAGGAAGATGAAGAGAGCGAGAGAAGAGAGAGAGAGAGAGAAATAAAAAAAGCGATGAAGATGTTGTTGATCAAGCATTTCATTCACAATAACGATATATATTTTCTTTTGCCATATATTTTAAGACGCTTTTCATCTCTTCTTCCTTCACTTGACTTTTTAAAAAAAAAGTTGAGAGCTTTTGTTAAGTAGTAATTTCACATTTCACGCAGTTTTACAAGCCCATCACGAGTATAATAACAATATGATGATATCCTTCTTCTTCGTCGTCTTCTTCTTCTTCAAGATCTTACAATGATGATGATGATGATGATGATGATAATGGACAGTGTACAGCTATACGAAAATAAATGCACGTTGCTGTGCATTCTCTACAAAAATGATATTTTACGATGCATGCGGTGCGTTACATGTGTGTGCACACAATATTTATGTTCATAACAAAATACTAACGAATTACCCATGCAGCTTTTTTTTTCAAAAAAAAAACACACACAATTTTGAGTATGAAAAACTGCATAATACGCAGAATAAATGAGAATTCTAACTGACTTCTCACAAAAATCATCATATCATCATCATCGCCAAAAAATCATATGCTTTAATCATCATATCACCATCATCATCGTTGTTTTTCTTTCAAAGAATTTATTTTCTTCTGTTAAAGTGGAAGATGATGATGGTGTTAGTGATGTTATGTATGTTATATATTTATATATATGCCCAAGCTGATGATGATGATGATGATGATAGGGAGAAAAGTGCAGCACACAGAAAAGTTATTTTAGTAGTTGTCTGTTATGCAGGCATCAAGCAGTAGGCACTTAACTTATCACAGTATATCAAAAGAAGGATTTCACGAGAGTATTGAAAAAGTACCCATAATATTTTGTTGTTGTATTTGTATTATTATTGCACCTTCTACATATATAATGTAATAGCATATTATCCTCATCGCAATTCATAAAATTGTAATCATATCGTATCGGTGTATTTTTGTATGTGGAAGGGTGTGTACATCTTGTAGAGTTGTATAGTATCGTTTGCTACAAATAATGTGGTGTGAACAATTAACGCAAGAATAAGAGTGTGTGCATAGCTACATAACAGATAGAAGAAAAAAAATTAATAATAAAATAATATATATCTTTTGCCGATAAAACTCTTTCAAATCCTATTTTCATCATCATACTACTTGTAAATTTGTAATCATTCGCCAGGCTGTTTTTGGTGAAAAATAACAGCAAAAAGAAGTTTTTGCTGGTGTGAAACAAGAGAGTGAAGAGATATTTAATATATAAGACAGCACCACACACCAGCCAGCACACTGGCGACTGCGTCTGTCCACCGTTAGTTTTAGTAGTAGGGTTGCGATTACAATTTATTTACATAATCAAATTATTTGCATGGACGAGAACGTTTTATGAGGTGATGAGTGATAAAGAGTTTTGAAAAAGTGCGAAAGTCTCAAATCTGCAATAAAAATTTTGGCATGTAATACGGAAAATTTGACAAAACTGTGTCTACAAAAAAAAGTGCATACTTGTTCAAACTTCAACTATTTATTGACATGTTCTCTGTGCTGTTTATCATTTTGTCACCAGGCTTTAGACATTCAACATTGTTAAATAAAATATTATACAAGTGAATACACTTTGCTGTAAAAAAAATAGTGAAGAAGTTAGTTCCGTATCTGAAGTGTGAGTTGAGTGAGACAAGAAGCCATACAAATAAAAATATATAATCCGTTGCTGATTATATAATAAACCGCGACTTGGGAAAGAGGCAACGATATATAATGTACGTATGTAATAATAATTAGTAATTACGTTTACTTAACTCCTGCATTCATCTATGCAGAATCATTGTTCTTTTATACAAACATTATAAAAAATATATCGCAATCGCAATGATTATTTAATATATTTTTTTAGCAACAAAGTTGTTGTTCTGAGTTGTTTGCAAAGTAAATGAGTTTGAGTGGTGGCTGTGGTGGTGGGTGACTTAACATTTTTTACATTACTTTTGATGTCACATCGTGGTGATGTTGATAATAAAAAGAATTTATTAATTTTTAGTGCTTATCATCATCATCATCATCATCACGTCATATACAACTACTACTATAATGTAATAACTAGTTGTGTGATGAGACAGAGAGAGAGAGAGGCTTTAGCAAACAATTCCGGTATTACCTATAGTACTTATCCTTATCATTATCATAGCCTCCCTCGCTTTCATCATATCACTCATTGTTAGCTTTACAATAAATGTGCATTCTTTTTTTAATGAAAGTTTTGTACCATTTGATTGCCTTGTGTCCGAACAAAGATATTATATTAAGCGACTGTTTGTGAGACGAGATAATAAAAAAACTATCCGATAAGATTTTTAACCACAGATCAGAGAGCACACACTGTTCATCAGTTGGCTCATTTCAGTGCAAAAAAAAAATTATTCAGCGTGTTAACTCAATTCTGAAAACAGTTTTTTTTGTGTGTCATTTTTCATTATATTCATGCTTTTGTAGTACATCAACAATTTGTTGGTTTTGGTTGCTGGATTTTCATGGTCACTTGTGCATGTCGCGTAATTTGGTAGACAGGTGTAGGTATCTTTGAGGGCATACTGAGAAACGATAATCCTGCCCCCGACAGGTAATATATTATCTTCTTTACGTCAGATGCGTTATCGCAGCGTTTTCATCTATTTTAGCTCGTGTATTGTATAAATGCCTGACTTGATTAATAAGCAGTAAGCAGATATTAGGTATGTATTTAACAGCAACAGATGGAAAGATTGCATTTTTTCCTTTATATTTCGCAATCCGCATATTTTTGTTCCAGTAACTTAAGCACCAGCAGAAGATGTGGAAAGTAGGTGGACGTGCGTGCTATAGTTATTTTTAACATCTTTGTTAATTTAATTTATTACAGACTCATTCACAAGTAATGATGGGAGAGGTGTGCTGAACCACCATCATCATCACCGGGTGAAGAAGAGTATTACATTCCAAGACGAAACGACCACCACCAAGGATCTTCTCCTTCTCACCACGAGTGAGTCTGAAGACGACGAAGAGTTGTGTGAGCACAAATCACTAATAGACATGAACAATTCCACAAAAGTGGATCCGATTTTGGATGACTCATCTGGAAAGGGGGATAAGTACATGAGTCTGATGGATGATGAGGATAGAGGCTTTGACAGTTTTCTGGACGATTCAGAACATACTGGGTCCGGAGGTAGCCCCTCTTCGTTTAGGTCAGAGAACTTGAGGAATCAGCTAACATTTGCGCAAATGAGCCAAGATGTTCCTCCAGAACAGTTGAAAAAGAAGGCGACCAGTGTTTTGGACTTGATCAACTCTGAAATTTCTGACCTGCATATGAGGGAGTTGGAATTGAAGCAGCTGCATAGTCCACCACCTCCTTCCGGGAAGGGTGATGACGACAAGCATGATCAGGAAGGGTCAGCAGAAGAAGAATTTGAGGAAGGCAGCTCTGGTGAGGATGATTTCTCCGATTCAGCAATAGAATATGATGGGTTCACTACAAATGGATCACATTCTTCGGGACAAGTATCACCATCAGAAAATTTGAGTGACATGATAAGTCATCATCAAAATGAAGTTCCGAGGAGTAGACAGATGGAGTCCTCAAACTTGAGCAAACGTGTACATGATGATGCAGCAGATGAAGATGAGCAGAAACGAGGTCATCAAGAAGGAAATAAGCGCACAGAAGTGAAGGTACGTCCATTGGAAGATGAAGAAGATAGATCAATCAAATTTTTGATGGTGTCTGGTGAGACCCCTATTGAAAGAGAAATTCGATTGACAAGGGAAAGGGAAGATGAATTTAGAAGACAAAACCATCCCTACTTGGCTGTCTGTCCACCTGCACCAGCCTCAAAAGGTACGATGAGCCTTCCCGTAGTAAAAACTAGGGATGTTTCAAGTCGCCCCGAAAGCCAAGCCAAGCCGCAAATGCCTTCCTTCCCTTTGTCCCCTTCTGCAGCGGCCGACAAGCACATCCAAATGGAAATGGCAACGGCCCGATTCAAGAAGGAGATTGAAGAAAGCATGAAAAGGGAAAAGGAATTGATACAGGAAACACGACAAAAGAAAAGAGAAGCCGAGGATGAGGAAAACGATGAAGAAGCGACGCCACAAATCGAGGAAGAGCAGCAAAAAGTGGAGCAATTGCCACAAAAACCAGTGGCACCAGTAGCTCCTCAACAGCCTACTCCACCAGTTACTACTACTACTACTACTGATTCACCAGAGAACCAAATCCAACTTCGAAAGCCGACGCTAGCCAAATTGCCGATAGCCAAGTTACCCGCAGCGCGTTTCTTTGCTCCACCTGCTTTCAATGCTAATAAGCCAAGTAGAATCACACCAGTTATATCCCCAATAATAAGCAAAGGTAGCTTGGGTTTCCCGTCGTCATCAAACAACAACAATGTTGTTGGAGGATCCCTGCCAGTTGGCATTGGATCCCGACCGAGCTACACCTCATTTGAAAAATATATTTTACAAACAAGCATGAATTATATGGCTAACAAGCAGAATAACACCGAAGCTCAAAACAGCCCAAATTCAGCTAATACTGAGGAACCAGTCAAAAATCTAGTAGGAACTGATCCAGGCGTGGTAAATAAACACATACAATTCAATATTCCAGAGGATCCCTTGCGCATTATTCAGAAGCCTGCCGGGGATGATGAGCAAAATGAGGGTGAGGAGGATGAAAAGCCGAAGAGGAAGTACATTCCAGCTCAGGATAAGATTCACAAGGAAATCCAAGAATTGGCCATGAGAGAGAAAGGTAACAAACAAGTACTTTTTAAATTATTTGAGCTGACATAGTAAAGGCCATTAACTTGTATGGCAATATTTTGTCTAGAACTGAACCACACCCGTGCAAAGTGGAAGTCCACTTTGGATTTACCTGAAGCTTTGAAAGATGCAGAGGAAGAGAAGGAACCATTACGACGAACTACTTCAACAACACAGTCATCATTATCACTGAATGCCGCCAGTTCTGCTTCTAGAGATAACATTTCTACCATCACCATTGGCGCTGAAGGTCAAGCCGACCAGGATACTACTTCTACAGGAGAGTCTGATAACTTAAATTTGGTTAACGTGACATCAGAAGATGTTAGACAGGTAACAAGGGTGAAGAACCCGGCAAGACGACGACACTCTTTGCTAATCAATCAATGGGAGGAGCGCATTCGGCAACAGCAGCAGCAAAACAGCAAAAAGTGAAGGAAGACAGTATGAAATTTATAAAAAAAAAAATGTAAATTAAAAGATTATATTCACAAATAAAAGCATAAAAATGTTGTTAGCTGGCGCAATATATATCTATTATGTAGTAAATAATCATATATATTATATATTAATGTACTTTCACAATCCTTTATTTTGCTTTGCCTTACTAAAATACTAAAAAAAATGTTCTAAATATTTGTTAGTTTGCTTTGACTTTGAGGGGGGGAAATTATGAACATAAAATAAATACAATTTTTTGGTTAGTTTTATTTTATGATGAATATGATGTTTGTAGTTGTATAATATTATTATGTTTCATGATTTTTCAAAAGACAATACATGGGTGGTATTGGTATACACCATATCATATATGAAATCAATGTGTACATGCTATGTGGAAGGTTATAAAGTTATAATTATCAATAATAAAATAGTGTAATGATAAAATTACAGGTTTTATTGTTTTTACATTGTACACAAACAATCAACTATACTTTTATTTCAACTACATTGCTTGAATTGAAAATACTAAATAATTTAAGTGAAAAATTTATCAAGTTCAACGTAAACCTTGTCTCTATTTTACTTTACTGATGGATAGTATATCATCGATTAGGTTGAGTATATCGCTCGGCCTGGTTTTGCCTCTTTGCTTCATCAGTCCACGGGCGGTTTGTTGTGAATCGAAACTTGTGAGTTTTTCTCTTCACGGTTCGTGGGAGGAAATTGATTCTATCTGGGGTCTTCCATTCAATCTCTTCAGATGCTCGTTCAATATACTTTTCTGGAAGATTTGCGTATTGTTTTGTCAGTTCTCCGAGTCGACTATTGATGCTGCAGCAAAGCCTTGCTGATAACCGCATTTTGAAGTGTAATCAACTTGGACCAGTTCCCTTCTTGAATGCTAGTTCTGTATAAAACAAAACATACACAAAGACTTATTAATTTACTTTAATTTGCGAGTAAATTAAATACACACAAAAAACCCCTAGCCTACTAGCCTGGTGACCAGGCCCTGGTCGGCGCAAATACAAAAGTATTTAACAGAAACAGACATTTTATAGGCAAAAAAATATATAATTAGGTAGCTTAAAATTAAGTTTTTACCTTGTTATCAATGAACATAGTTTTCACGTTTCTTCAGTTGAAAGCACAATCACATGTTTTTGTTGCCGACGAACTGATCTAAGATACACGTTCATAATATATCGTGCATGCATCTACGTAAAAAGCAAAATGAATTGAATGCATGCAGTCGGTTATTAAGGAGCTGTTCAATTCCCAAAACATCAATATACATTTTACCAACTTTTGTCATCTCTTTAGTTTTTATGGACATTATCAGATTCATATACAACAGATTCATTGGAAAGCTATAAAATGTTATCATCATAAATGTTATGTTATAATTTGAGTTTTTAATGCATAGCCCCATACCACAAAATATACAATACATAATACATACACCGCACCGGTAGCAAAAAAAATTATCATCTGACTGACCTGCCAATGCCAATTATCAGAGAAAAATGTTGATTTCAACTACTACCCGTTTAATTTTAAACAATCAGCTATTTTCCAAGGGTTATCCTGGAATTTACTTATTCTCCAAATGGGACTGCACTTCAAGAAGGTCATACGCAAAGCCTGGACTTGGAGGTAACGTTATAAAGAATAAAATTATTCAGTGAAAAAGAAGATGAGATGAGAACTATTGTCGTGT
>JAHZNC010002304.1:0-11403 GCA_027744095.1 Zhuqinia jingwanae | reverse complement strand
TACTAAATGTTTTCCTTCTACCCAAAATAATACCACTAAAATGTAAATCCCATTTATGTTTGTTGTTATTGATGATAGGCATATTAGTATGCATACCTACTCAGAATGAATGAGTTTGTTTCATCTTCACAATAATAAAGAACCATTATCATATGTCAACTCGTCTATTTTCTTTCATGGGAACTTCTTCAGCTCCCACGCAGTGTCAAAAATCTGCATAAAAACAACGCAGTTTAGTGCGCATCTAGTGGATCAGTATCTCCTTCAAAGTAGTCGACAAGATCTAAACTAATAATAATACAAATTAGAAAAAGAATACATATATATATGAACTATAAACGTAGAGAAAAATAGCCATTTATATTTTTTCAGGATAATAAATAAATTTCTGCATCATATCTCATCATGTATCTTTTTTGCTATCTAAATATATATATATGTGTCCATTATTTTTGTCATATAATATTCGATTGTATAGTATTAAACATGTGATACAATCGACATTTTTAGCGAGTGCACACCCATTTCTCCATTTCAGTATCAATTTGCATATCGAATATATTTTGCTACTAAAGTTGACTCTTCTCTGAAGAAGATGAGGGAATGATGATATGATGATGGATAATTAACGATATTCTTGATTAGCATTCCCTTTCATTCTTCGTTCATATAGCTATTTGCCCACAACTCATGCTGTGTTAAATGACATGTGCATTTTTATGTTCATTTAGCATGAAGACGCAATAATAACAAACGTAAAGAATAACAACATGTCTCTTTTTATTATTGTATGTATTAGTGCAAACCTGTGTCGTTGTTTCAAAAAAGGCAATTGAATGTAAACAAAGAGATTTTAAGCGTTGATAAAATCAAGTCATATATTGAAAAGTTGTTGGATGCTAATTTTGTTCCATGATACTACTCAAATATTATATACACACGCATAACATGTTCTGTTAGTAAGTATATTATGCCTAAGTATTATTGATATTTTATTTGACTTGTAACAAAATTGCCATGAAAGAAAAAAATACTCAGGATCTCAGGAGGATCTCTTGCCAAGAATTCTTCGTATCGTCATGTATATATTATACGTAACAGAAAATTAAGTGGCGTGGTAAGGGCCGCGGGTGAGATAATAAGATGTGACTGCAGACTGCAGGTATGCAAGTGTACAAGGTGAGGGTGAAGGTGACATAAATACATAAAATGACGACATCGCGTTAACTGCAACAAAAATTTAGTTTGCAATGAGGTTTATTGGGCCGAAAAAAGTTATGAAAAAAAATTAAGGACTTTTGTGTATAAAGTTTGATTCCAAGTTGACTTGTACTTTTGAAGTTAAGGATGCAGAATTTTATAATTCGGCTAGATAAAAAGATATGTCTCCCTGTTATACTTTATTTATACAATCATTTTGCTGCCAATTTAAGATGTATTTTTATATAATATGAAGTAATAAAATATTTCACATGTAAAATATCTACCTAAATGTAATTTTTATGAATTGCATAAAATTCTTGTCACGCG
The DNA here is from genome assembly GCA_027744095.1 of Zhuqinia jingwanae. NCBI lineage: Eukaryota > Metazoa > Arthropoda > Collembola > Entomobryomorpha > Paronellidae > Zhuqinia > Zhuqinia jingwanae. Next base: position 9,873 of record JAHZNC010002304.1, on the reverse strand, counting down.
TTAATAGTTTTTTCCCTATAGTTTTATTTGGTTTAAGCCTATTATTTTTTTGGTTGGCTGGGTCTAGGTTTTGTCCTCCACTCTGGTCGCCGTCAGGAGACCAAAGAACAAGAAAGGATGTTTCGTAACGAAAAAACTAGTGGCTGTGACACGACCAAGCACAATATAAGATTGTAATAGATTCATAGTTTCGAAATGATAGTAATTTCACGGGAGATTTGTTATACGTGTCTTTTATTTCAATGGAACATTCTCATGCTTCACTAAAATTTGTCAACAGATTTCACTAAGATTTCTGTTGAAATTTACATATTTATACACAGTGTAATAGCTGTAAAAGGACACATGTAAAATGTGTAACTTGCTATATAGTCCCGTCCGCGCACATATACTACATGTATCCATAATATGTTGTGGATTTATATTTATTCATTTTGCCATTTAATATATATGTGTTCAAGGTCATAAAAGACAATTTGATGTTTTTCACTTGTCGTCGTAAATGATTGTATAGGCTACTAGCACTGCAAATTCTATACTGCATTTGAAACTTTTTATTGTAGTTGGTTGCAGTGGTGGCGAAGGAAAAGAATATGTTCTTCCTGCCAAAATACTGATTAGCCAGAGACAGAGACGCTTTAGATTACAAAAGCTAATATATATTCTATATAGGAGATTTTTAAGATGTCTATAAGATTGTAGGTACAAGTTGTTTGGTTGTGTGACACAATAATATATACATACAATATGTGGGGTCACATTTACAAAATGTTATTCATAGAATCAAAAGCGATCAAGTTTGCAAAAAAAAAATGCAAAATTACCCAGTAACATGATGACAGATTATGTTAGAAACAGGAAAAGTCTAGGAAGTGCTCGACCTTGAGTGTGGGGTTTACAATACAAAAAATTATTCTCTACTCTAATATCGTCGTGCATACCATAACCTAACAAGCTTTGCCAATACGGAACAACATGTTTGCAGCACTAATCGTAAATAATTTAATTTTGTATAGCCGCTGTCGCAAATGAAGAGAAGTCACACATTATGTCGTATTATTTCCTTGTTTTAAAGAATGAATACCTAATTATTCCCAAAAAAATTTTTTAGTTTATATTCCGTGAAACGGCGTTTCCTCAATTAATTTCTTCACACATGTTATGATATGCATCATAGCATATTGTAACATTTGCTGTTTAATAACGTTTGATTCTCGTAGCTGTAAATAATGTCATTTTTTGTGAACAACAGTGAAAGATGATGACGATAACGATGGTTTAAATTGTCCAACGTGAAGATGATGTGAAAGAAAAATATATACGTATTTGTTTTTACATACCTACTTTTAACATTTTTGTGGGTTTGTGGTGTGGACCGCGCTTATTCAAGTGACATTTTTAATTTTTATCTTTATCTCTTAAGGAAGTTTTACAGTAAGTAAACTTGTGTGTACATAAGAAGAAAAGAAGAATTTTGCCAACTGCACCACACAGCAAAGTAGGCATGTACCTATATATTATTTCTATATAATATTTTCTCATACGAGTAATTATCCACTTATATTTATGCATTAGGTGAACATAAAAGGTAAAAACTGTAATTCCTTTTTTACCGCTTGCCTTGTTTATCATCACACACTTCTTTGCACTACACTAAAAACCACACATTTTTGTGAAATACTTACTAGTGGTAACATTAAGTTTACGATTTTTGTTTGAACAAAGGAATTTTTTTTGGGGATTGGGTCTTATGAATCATTTTTCTCTTTATACAGCATTTATATACATTTTAGTGTTTGTCGAAAATATCAAGTTGACAATGTATTGCTGCAGGCATTTATTATAATGCGACATGAGTTTAAAAAAATATTAGGTTTTATACTGCGTTGTTCTTAATATTACCAACCCTGACAAAAAAAGCATTGTGTTTGTACTGGGCATATACCAAAAATGTTAATGTTTTAATTTAATTTTTGAAATTCAGTTACATGTTAGTCATGTTATAATGACGTGTCATTGAAAATTCAATCTTTTGAAAGTCGCTCAAGTTTAAGTCAACATTCAATCTACAACTGCCACTTTTTACGAGTGGAGTTTTTAATGAGCTGCTCACACTGCTGCTGCTAGTGTATCTTAACTAAAGCTTTGTAACTTTGTATTAGCAAGTAGAATAAAAATCATATTTTAAAAAACAGTGGTTTTCAGCTTGTATTTCAAGAACAACTCAGCCCAATTTAAAAGTATTCAGTCATCAGTTGCATTTCATTTTCTTATAATTTAGCAGAATTAAATATACTAACTTCATTATATTATGCCGTTAAAAGAGACATGTCACTAAGCCAGAATAAAATTAAATCCCCTTTAATTTTTTTTAAACCGATTGTTTAAAAGAAAACTGGGGTGTTTTAACGGAAGTAAATACTAAATACTAAAAACACAAAAGGACTACTTGCGCTTATATACATATTGTTACTCAACCGTATCTACATTTTACAATGATGTTTGCTTTGCCGGATTTGCCTTTACTACCTTGTTTTTCGTCTTCAACATCATCGCACCTCGCTCACACAATTCATATACAACATAATATTACACATAAATATAAGAGCTGCAATTTATGTGGGATAAGTAACTAACATGTTAGCGAAACTAATATGAAAACTTTATTCATTTTCTTAACGTAAAACATTCATGGACCAAAAACAAAAACCTTAAATGAAAGTCAGTAGTACAAAAAAAATTGCGTCATACTCATATTTCAAGCTTCCTCTGTTCCGTTTCGCTAACAATAATAGCACATCTTCTTGAGGGTTATAATTTTCTTGTCTTTAGTACCTTATTACCATCATCATAGTTAAGTAAAAAAAAAAGAAAGAAGACTTTTAAAAAGAAACCCGTACCCAAAATCTCGCATATCGCATACTTCCCTTGTTGATCAACGGAACATTTTTTATGTCTAATTTACTACTTATAAAAATTTATATCTATACTCTGCAAAGCGTACCGTGAAGTAGTGAGAAATTCGGCTGTTTTCTAGAGTCATAATTTGCGTGATTAAAATGTGCGATATGAGATGAGATGGCTACTATTAATATTAATGCCGTAAAATTTTATACCGTATACCGGGTCGGCTAAGACCAACCTAATCTCAGTGTATATTCTATAATAATTTTCATTATGCTACTTTACTTGCAACCTAAAAAAACTGACTACTTTTTCTTTTAGTACGCTTCTTCTTTGACACGCTCCATTCGTAATTCTTCGGAAATCAGTTTTGCGTTAGGGTTGGGATCCTCCCAATTTTGATGATGATCACTTCTCTTTTGAGCCGTATTCCTTCTGAAGAAGCGGAACCAGTTCTTCTTTCATTTGGCTCTTTCGTTACACGACTATTTGCTATATGTATTTAGGCATGTAGACATTCGAAGCGCAGATCCCGTACCATTGCATTGAACAAGACTACTTAAAAATGCATGTGTGTTATTGGATTTACATTTAAAGCCGATGCAAAAACCTATTAAAGTATGTTTTTACAATTGAATGATATAATAGGTATATATGTATGTGTTACTCAGATTCGGATTTAACTAGTCATGTCGAAATTACAGATTGTTTCCGTTTGACTGGCAAAGCGGAAAAAATATATGTATGTGTGTATAAAGTATGTATACAGCTGTCACATGCCGTATGCTTTTTGAAACTGATAAATTTGTATGAATTTATATATTTATTTCAACATCCATTATCAAATAGGTCAGAATTTTCAAAAGTCTTGTTTCCGTTAATCCGGTATTTTGATGTTTACACATAAATACACGACGTTGTTGTTCTAGTTTTGGATTGCTTTTGTTTATTATGCTTTTAAGATGATGAGTGTTTATTTTTTTATGTTAAATATTCGCTCATTGTATTCCTCATTGTTTGCAAATGTGTGTAAAATCCTGTAATTTTACATTCGTGTAATTTTTGGTGGTGAAAGTAGTTTTTTGTTTACAAAAAATGTTTTCATGATGTAATGCTAATTGAATGTTTAATATATTATTGTGTACTATTTTTATAACGCATAATACAAATAATATTGTATATTTTGACATCTGCATGCGTTGGAACATCGCATGTACAAACATTTCAGGCTTAAGCACTGGTAAAAAAAAATAGGCAAACATTTCTTATAAATCAGCCATTAATCATTTTGCTCTCGTGATTGTGTGACTGGTCCTATCCATATACCTATACTCAATTTCAGAATTGTTGTTGAGACATGCAGATATACATATTCCATAAATTTAATATATTATTTTTTAGCGCTGGTAGCATAAATTCGTAATTTGTCTTGTATAAACTTTCTGGGCAACCAGAGTCGTCAAGAAAGGGAAACGGTCTTGTCAAAACAAAACGATTTGATTTGTGATGATAAATGATGATAAGGTTGAATTTTCATATTCATGGCACTAAATACGTGTTATTAACTGCGCATATTAGCACAACCCATGACCAAAAAAGTGAATACAAAAAAAACTCGCATATATGTAAATATGTAAGTATGCACGTATTACAATACAAATACATACATCTATTGCGTGTGTATTTAAGATCATCGTCCATCTATGCATGTTTTTTTGTTAGCTACTGGTTATTATTTTGTCCTTTGTCTGTTGTCTATCATATCACACCATTACTGTTTACTATTGGATATAGGTAGTCCGTTTTGTTTTAAATTCAAATTTGAATAACTACCACTTCACAAAATACGTCCGTTAGTTTAGTTTTATGAGTTTTGAGTAAGGTACAATAATAATTAACATTAGACTGAGCTGAGTACGACGCACACAAGTTTATTTTTTCTACTGCAGCACGAGCAAGTTGCTGAACTTTAACCTTGCGCTGATCTCTATATAATGAGTCCTTATACAACTTCCTGCTGGTTGTTTTGCTGCATCATTCATACACACACTCAGTCATTCAACTTTTAAAAGGCTTCTTTTGTAACAAGCAAAGTAAATACTTCACAGAAAGAAAAGGGTAATAGTGTGACTAAAAAATGAGGTGAATTACTGAGGTGAATGTGAAAAATTAGCCACTAAAGATTAGTGCAAAAATGAATGTTTTTTCTTCATGCTTCGCTTTACCTACCTACCTACACATTGCTTCAGTTCTGGTTGTCGTAGATCAGAGATTCTAAAATAAAAACGTCCACATGGTGTATGGCTTTCACTTTCCAAAATAATTTGCTTACAATGAATTGCATGTGTGTGCTCTCATCAACAGCTTGCTGCTGTGCTGATATGATATGGTTCGTTGGGGACGTTCTCGGAAAGGAAACAAGATTTGCATTCATCATCATCATCAGGGATTTATAAAGGCCACATCAGCAACATACATAAAAGCATGTATGCATGTACCCAGATTAGATACCACAAACTTTGATTTTTTTGGACCAATTAAGTTTTGGCGTGTCAAGCCCTATTTTCCATAATTCCTGGTTTTTGTGAATTCTATGAGCCAAAAGTTTATAATTTTCGGGTGATAGTGATATGGAAAGGGATTTTCTTGTAACTAACTTGACATGATTTTCATGAAATGTCACAAGTCACTACGAATCCGTCACTATGTGTAACTACATACATGCATAAATATAGCGTGTAAGTAACAAGCGACTTGAACAAGTCCTAATTTACCCAAGAATTGTGTAAACAGTTGAGAGCTTTAACTTTGACGTAAATTGAATGTGACACGTTTACTGATGATGATGCTTTTGACCAGAAAAGGAGCTGACACCATGCGCAGCATGATTGCCATCGTCAACATCCGAAATCAACACCGGATGTTATGTCGTTCGCGATGATGATCATGCACTTGTTATTAATGTATTTACTGCCGCTGTTTACAATTTACATAACACTATTTTTTAACTAGTGCGAGGAAATTGGGTCGATCTTGATGATGATGTGAAGTGGTGACAAACCTCTATACTTTAGGATCATAAAAATGATAATAATAATAACGTAACTTTCTGTTTGGATATTTTTATTTTTATGAGAATTTCATAATGTTTTTTAAAACATGGAGCGAGCAGCTTAAGTATCTGTAGAAGAAAACTCATATATGAATAGTAGTTTTCTTTTGAAGGATGCACAATATAAAAATAATTTCTGGCACATATATTAAAAAATATAGTTAATTTGAAAGGCTGATGATGATTAGCCAACATAACCAATACCAACAACAGCCTTTCAACATCATTTTAGGTATTACATTATACGCAGAAGTAGTTGAGTGAAAGCTTAGAAATTAGAGAAGGTTTTTAGGGAGTGGATTGTCTTTTGGGCCATACTTGGATTAAGGTCATCGAATCATTTGAAAGTAGAATGATATTTGATCACATGTACAAAAAAAAGTCCATAATTTCTGGGATATCAGGCTACGTAAATAAAATCCTAAAGATGTTATACTGACAAAGAGAGATGTGTATATTATGTAGATAATATGTGTGGATGTTTGAACATGGATGCATCCAATTTGAAATCATGGTGAAAGACATAAATTTTACTTGCCGCATACCACAACAGCCCCAACACTATGTATGTTGTATGTATGTGTACTTATGTGTGTGATGGCCAACAGGACCTAACTCAATAAATTGATACTATAATGTGTATCTCATCATGAAAACAAGTCAATAACGTTGTTGTCTGTGGTCCGTCGCCTGTGCAAGCATGTAATTTTTTCTTGCGGACCAGTGAAAGGAATGTCAACTTTTTTTATATTTAATGTTAGCTAGAACTACCAACATGAGAAAATAAATGTTCTAGAATCACAAATCAAACAACACAAATTTTTTTGCGCAGAGGATCTATATAGTTATTATTATACTGGCCTGTGTACGCCTTTGTACAGAATCAAAGAGAAGAAGAATTTATAGTTTTGGTATACGGAATGGTATGTAGTAATATGCTTATAATTGAAATGAAATGAATCAATTGAATGTCCCTGCTAAACTCACGTCCTTGTTTTTGTTGTGCGTTTATTTTTGGAACTGAGTACTTGTCCTCACACATATACGTTCATTATGAAGTTTGTACTGAAATGTGAAATGAGACGAAAATATGATACGGGATAATCGTTTATTCAGCTGCACAAATTATTCATTGTCAAACATTTTGGACGTGGATTATGTTGTGTTGTTAATAAAACCCTACATGATCCACATATATAATCCACATGCGCCCATTAAAGTCATTCAACTACAACAACATAATATACTGATACACAAGTACCTATACTACAAAATGGATCAAGGCTCTCCAAATTTTTGTACATGATCTACAAGGTGAAAGATGTTTGGAAAGGGAGAAGGAAAAAAATACTTGGATCAGGAATTTATCGTTTCTCCTTATTCTCATTTTCAATAGAATTTCAAACATGCAAAAAAAGAGTAATAAATAGTATACCAGGGCAACCAGGGATTGGAAATTGTTAAAGTATACATATTTTGAAGATGACAGAAAACAGTAGTATATCGCATGGTACTACTTCGTAGTTGGCAATGATCTTAAATTGTATCATTATTATTTTCTTTGTTACTTTAGTGATGTTTAAATATAATTACAAAGGACACACATGTATCACCTCGTATTTATGCTTAGGGTGACTATAAAATATGAATGAATTATCTGAATACAGTATCATATGCTCGTGTCATGTCCCACCACCATATTTTCACAGTTTAAACATGTGTGCAAATAAAATTACCCATGTTTTGTTTTTGCATTAAATCTTTCCCGTTTTTTTTAAAACTTATGCAACACAAAACACAACCTGTTGTTGTACTGTGTACATAATGTTATTATATGTACGTTGTTTATTACAAGTTTAGTAATAGCATCGCTACAAGCTATACAGCCCTGTTGATTACAAACAAATCCCAAATTGTTTGAATTTATCTTCCATTCACCCTTCACCTCTTCATAAACATTGGAGTACAAATTTAGATGTCACTGTGTTCACAAGTTATTATAAGTAAATACGTACGTATGTACATATGTAAAATCAGTAATTCACTGAAATCCGGGTGCACAATGTGTTGGGTAATATTTTATGTCTGTTGAAGGCTGAAAAGGCATTGTTTATAAAACCACCGAGATTGGTTTTCATCTGCCTTTTGTGGCGCCTTTAATATTATTATATCTTTATTATACATACGCGTACATATACCTAAGCTATTCTTTCGTTTGCTTAAAATTTTGAAAGAGAGAAACATATAAAATGCTAGTGACCTTTTAGAAAAATAAATAGGAAAGTGCAGGAGGCTTTCAACACAAATGGCAAAATTTTACATGTCAAAAACGGATCGTTAACCGCTATTATTTTACCAAAGCGATATATATAAAAGATTCTTTAATCCCTTTTGCCAGCTATGTATACTAGATGATGTGTATACAAGTCGATTTCATTTCTACTACGAAATCCATTGTACAAGACATGTGCAAATGATATTGCTGGATTTCCGTTTTAATTTTTTGAAAAAATTTCCCTTTGAAAAAAATATGACAATAATTATTGATGGAGTTCATGAGGGAAATATTATATGCTACATGCTTTACTAGTTGAGAATAATAATTTCTACGATTCTATAGTTTAATGTATTTACAAACCCGACGAAGGATATATAATACTTTTATCCTTGAGAAGTGAATTTAAAATTTTTGTTTGTCTCCTTCCGCATCAAAATACCTACATGCTTTTACAACCATCTTTATCATTTCATTTTACTACGTCGTCGCTCTCATAAAAGCGAGACCACACCATGTCGTCGTATGTATATCTAACCGTGTTACGTTACGTAAACCAAAGTAAATATGTAATTTGTATGTTTTCCTTGCATCTGCATTAAAATTATCATGAAAAAAGAGTCTGATGTTTTACGACAACTAATGGGACGCATCCAAAAAGACGGGAGCCAAAAAGAACACTCATACCTACACACATGCAAGTTTTCCTCTCTTTTTTCATTAATCACAGTTGTAGTAAAACAAACAATAAAATAATAACGAAAACCTTGTTTTAATTTAATACAACGATGCAATATTAGTATGTTGAGTGCAATGTAGGTTTAACTTCCAAAAATAATATTAAAAATTCGTATCTCAACATATCTTATCTCAAAAAGTGTACTCCCTTTGCATTCCTTTAATTCTCATTTGGCTTGAATATGCAAAGATACAATGTATGAATGTAATGAAAAATCTCATTCCTAAAGTTTAAGTAGCTGGAAATTTACCTACGATTTTTTTTTAATAGTGGTAACGATTATACGTGGATAGTAATAATTATTTACCAATCCCCTCTTTCATCCAAAAGGAAGTGCTGCAATTTAAAAAAAAAGGAATACGTTTACTTTTAGTAATTTTGCGTATTTGATTTTTTTCATTTTCATTTACCCTATTACCCTTGCTCTTCTCCTTTCGTTAGAGTTTTTTTTATAATTTCTTGGCAAAAGACGCAAAAAAATTTGTTTTGGATTTTTTCTGTACTACAGACAGACTACTACACATCCTCGTCATGCGTTTGTTCCCTGTTCCCCACTTGCACGCTTATTTGTACATGTGCCCATTTTACATTTTGAAGTTGTATGCAAAACTTTGTTCATGTCACTGTGTTACACACAGTATTTTTATAAAGTTTTTTTTTCTTGCACTTGTACATCTCTACTACACAGAATAAAAATAATTTGTATACCTTTTGCTGCTACCGTGAATGTGAACAGTTTTATGAGTTTATTGGCACCTACTTCTCATATAGGAATAGAACTTACTTTTCTAGACTGCAGATCTAACTTGACTTGATTCTGAGATGCGGTCTTGTCAAAAAAAA
>JAHZNC010002303.1:0-20373 GCA_027744095.1 Zhuqinia jingwanae | reverse complement strand
ATGATCGATTATACTATCAAGCTGGTAGCTGGTGCTCTGAAGATTGCCTATTGGGTTGGTAAATGTTGGTATGAAACATCATGGAACTCCGTCAAGTATTCTGTTACACTTCACCAGTAAAGAATCTTTAAACACAATGCTATGATGATGGTTTTTACTTTTCCAAACAAACATGAGCATGAGTAACACCAAAGTGCGTGCTTATGAGACCGTTGCCCAGGCAATGTTTTATCACCACAACAAACAAAATGATTGGGAAAGAAAGTGAAGAAATGTAAATTGGGGGAAAGGTGGAAACGGTGATGTGATGAAACAGGGAAAATAAAACAGGGGAAGATATGGATTATACAGAGCACAATGTATAATGCATCAAAGCAAGCAATGAAACATAATTTCTTGCCATTATGGATATGCGGCCAAAAAATGTTAATGCAAAGAAAATGAGTATTCATTTTTTTATTAGTTTCATCATAATTTTGTGCGGAATAAAATACAACGGGCAATTCTGTACATCTTCTGTTAATTTTTAAATTTGTTTAGTAATACAAACAAAAATTGCAATTGATTTTGTTGCTCCAACTTGGATTAATAAATGCGAGTATAGTAATTAAGAGATCCTTGGTTATTCATAAAAATATAACAAAGTGCATGTACAAATGACAAATATATGTTAACACAATATTTTACAAAATATAACAGGTATTATACGACATGATACAGACACCAAGTTTCCGATCATTATTACACCGTATCAAATTTCATCCAGTTCATCAATTTCTGGAAAGTCTCCGACTGTGACATTACTAGGCCGGACAAATCCTCCGTACTTGTTTTTGCATTCGAAATATTGCTTCCCTTCCACAGAACCATTGTTTTTGCCTAATGGTTCATCATATTGTATCCCTACCCAGATTCCATCTTTAAAATGTACTTTACCAACGAATTTAACTTCCCCTCGTCGAATAGGATTACCAGGCACAACGACCTCACATCTCTCCCCGACTTTAATAGTCTCCCCAAGTTGAGTTTCCTTTTCCTCTTCTTCCTGTTTTTTCTTTGCCTTTTCCTCATCAAATTTGCCAAGCCTGTTCTTCATAAGAAAATTTCGCATGGACTCTATATCAAAACAAAAATCAATATACAACAACAATAATATAATAATCTCATCTTCACCAGAATGAATAATTTGCTCAATTGCTCATTTACCTTCACGTTGCTCATAGTCTTCTTTATCATATTTATAGGCCACATCGGAACCATCATCGTCTAAAAATCCATTATCAGGCGTGTCTATCACGTGAATTCCCATTCCACTTTTAACATTGGACTGGGCTAACGTTAAGTTATCATCAGTTAATTCGCAGATTAGTTCATTGTCTTTGTCCCGCAATTCTAGTTTCATGGAATTCATGGACCCTCCAGTTAATAGTTCCAATTTCCCCTGTAAATATAGTAATAGGAAGTTGCTTAATTTTGTTCCAGGGAAATAATGGTTACTTACGTAATAGTCAGGTAATACCAAAGAATTAGTACAATGACATACCTTTAAATTCGCAATGGTCACATCTGATGGGAAACGGCGCTCTGACTGCAGAGTACTCAAATTACTACTAACAGTTATAGTCAAAAATTCTTTGTTCTCTCCATCCATGATGAGAGTTGATAACAGCAATCCCTATTTTCTTGATTTCCTTTTCACTGATTTACTGATTATGCTATTGCCAATTTTCTATTATTTCTTTTATTAAGTTTAAAATATAATTAAGGATAATGATGTGTACTGCGTAGGCGGCTAATGATTTTTTAATCCTACAATAATACTATTATATAGATTATTACTCAATCCCTAAAATCACACACGTTTCAATTGATGTCATGGCAAATCCCTCAATATTTTCAGCCTACAGAATCGCCTTGTTGAAAGAAACTAATAGTTGCACAAGTTTCTCTATCGAAGAAATCACTTTAATGACTCACGTGTGTTCAAGTTTACTAGTGACTTCCAGAAGAATCCTTTTTTTTTGGCTGTCAACAACGAACATCTGAATAAACTGAATTTCCCTGACAAGGAAAACCTTTACATGGTTGAAACTATTCTTTCATCTTACGTCATCATGTGGGGCATTCTTACAGTCCGTATTGCACAAGTACACAATACAATACAACTTACCTACACACGTCGACAATACATGTAATCAATTTATATGATAGACACAAAATTTTGTTCATTTGTTTGGTCAATGTTATCAAAAAGTCTTTTCCCGGCGGTTTCCCTTAATCTTTACAACCCTTTAACCTTGGAATAACCGTTTTCATTACATTTTTTCACCGCTGTTTACATTGCATTACTCTTTTGTAAAGAAGCTGGAGAACCCAAAATGCATAAACTGTAGAAGAGATGTCATATACAGTCGTATCAATGCAATGGAATGATATATTTTATTGATGCCATATTAATATGTGTTTTGTACATTGGCTATCTCTGTGAATTTTACTAACTACGATAAATGTCACGTCTGGTTTTTCGTGTTTTCAGCCGTAGGTCTGCATATATGTATAATATTAATATTCATTCACCTCATTTCATGGGGATTGAATTGAACGTGGAGTTTTAATACATTGCGTGAGAAATTGGCATAGAATGGATAGCCCATTGAGATATACAGGCTTCAAAAGTCATATCATACTTACATACAACATATTATAGCATTTTTTAACTCAGCAACAACTTGGCACCTTGGCAGGAGGGGAGCCGGTGTAATATAAAAGCAGCTGAACATGCAGCTTTACTTGTCTTTTTCCTCGTGGCACTTCACCAGTGAGCATCTCTCTGTGTTTAATAATCTTCCTCCGACAAAAGGATAAAAAAAAGTTATCATTCCGTTTTTTAATTGGATTTAATCAGAAACAGGTATGTATTGTAAAATATTGTATCAGTATCAGTACTCATACCTAACTAAACCTAAAATGTATACATAGGTATGTACCAGGCACTCAACAATAATGAGGGATCATTATCGTGGGAAGAAAATGTGCGTTTAGAATTGAAAAATTGAAATTTTTCTAAAAAATTTAGTTTTCTTTCTCGTCGCGTCTTGTAAAATTGCAAGGTTTACATCTCATAAGTATAGTGTACTCAGAAATTGTTTCAATTTGATATGCATAATTGACAATTTTTTAATTGTTGATGTATGTTATTGTGTAAAGTATTAATTTAAATTGACATAAATGTAAGGAAATCTCAGCTGTCAGAAGCAGAATGTCTTCATAAACCTCTAGCGCTTTTGATTGCAATGGTGCCAGTTATTTTAGCTAAATCAGTTTAACGCAGTGATGATGCAGTGGATACGGAATTTAAATATTATGTCGGTTACTCATTAATCTTTTCACTTCTAATTATGTATTCTTTCTTTTCCTTTAAGGTATCAATAAAATGGCCAGTACTACCAAGCTCGCATATAAAGTCGGTAAGTAGAAAAATTTAAAATACATACTTTTTAGAAAAACAGCTAATAACGCTGTCAATTAAAATTCAAAAATTGCTTGCACGGATACATATATAGCGAATGTTCATATGAAATTGTGTGAATTGACAAAAGAGTTTAGTAGTTTCATTCATGTTCAACCTTGATTTGCCCTCTAAAAACTAAAACAATGTGATGAAATCCAACTGTAAAATTTAAAATAATTACCCAGTGTTCATGGCAATATATGTTAATCAAGAATGATGAACATGAATCATGAGCAAGTAGGTAATTTTAAAGAAGAGATCACTTAAAACATATTACATGTAATGTATGTAGTTGAATTAGTACATTGCGTACCCTTTGTACGATGTATGATATGTATATAATGACTAATGACGTAAATTTACGGTAAATGATCAATCATTATGATGATGATTATGTTTTGATTCTCTACATGCTTGTGGTAGAATGTTGAAATAGACATCTTGAAAAACTGAGGATATATTATATACAATTGATTTGACTGGCGGCCATTTATGTTGGCGTAATGTTCGACTTGGTAATGCAAAATGCACTGTAAATACTTCTTATAAGGTTGAAGATACAAGATACAACACAAAAACAACGGAAAATATGTCATTTTCATTATGTCATTATGACATTGTCATAGTGATAGTCATGGGCTAGTCTGACTGGGCTAGCCCTTCATCATAAATCTCTAAATAAATTAAAATATACCGCGATGTACATTTATATTGTATGTAATCATCATGCTATGATTCAACAATTAACTCAACTCATGTTTAAGTAAGATATTCCTAAAATTAAGGAGCAAAACCTATTGATGGCATTATGATGACTTGTTCACATTTTGTACAATGTAAATTACACCGTGTAAATATTTCCTCAGGTGGTTTGGAGTTGGATTTGTAGCATTTGTACAAACAAGCTGACGAGGGAATTTTTATGAACATAATATAGTCCAATCCAATCATAATTCTCACTTTAAATTCATAGTTTTGCTCTGTAAACATTTTTGATTGAGCATAATAATACCTGTGTGTAGTGTGTGGAACAGTTATTTTTCAGTCATTTGTTTAGTTATGTTAGTATATGTATAACATTTCTACTAGCCCATCAAAATCAAACCCTTGGTTATTACATGTTTCAATCCTATAAACTTATTGATGACGATGATTTCCCCGTGTGAATCTTAAAATTATACAATGCATCATCATCATCATCATATTATGCATATTATATTACTTTAAATTATATTATTTTTAGCATGTATAGAGTGTAGACAGTTTACTATTTTATTGCCTTTTATAACTACACAATCGCTTCCACGTAGGCTTGCTTGCGCAATTTTGACCTGCAAACAATGCCAATGACGATGTTCTAGTTTTAAAATTGGAAAACATTTTATATGAACAGAAATATAATGATGCGTTGTATTCTTTTCCTTTTAACCATTATTTTCGCACGAATTTATTACAGTCGAATGCTAAGTCATCCAAATTTCCTTACTCTATGTAATACGTACGGCAAGACAATTTGGTTTGGAATAACGCAACTACTTTATTAAATTGCGAGCCTGTTTGAAAAAATTGAGATAAAAAAAAAAACTTTTTAGAGGGGTTATGAAAAACCTGGAGAGGATGAAGACACGGACATGCACCGTCAACATGAAATCATATACAATTTATGTTGGTAGTATGTAGTCAAACTTATGTTATGACATCATTGGTGGTATTACATAAAATATAAAATGGTAGAGAAATAACATGAAACTATACAATTTATGTTGGTAGTATGTAGTCAAACTTATGTTATGACATCATTGGTGGTATTACATAAAATATAAAATGGTAGAGAAAACAAGAAAAGGAACTATGTGTGTAAACATACTCTGAAAATAATCACCTGTTTCCTTTTAGATAAGCTTTCCAGTTTATGCAATAATGTAGGATTTTTTCTGGAAATTCTCATTTCAATACCATACATATATGCCCGTCATAACTCGCACAATATAATTATCTGGAAAATTCTGACCAACGCTAGAAAGAAACATGTTGCATGTGTAGTTTTTTATTTGAGTTCAAGATCTTGTAATAGGATGGCCTTGTGCACTCTTCTCTAAACCAGTTTATTATGTATAAAATAAGGTATTTACTTGAACTCATCATTACCTCGGTCTCGGTGTGAAGTTTAATTTGACTTCCTTTCTACTTGTTGCGTCACGTCATATATTTCTCATTAAAACTTTCATAATTTTGTGGCATTTTTTTTCAATTCTCTGTTTTCACACAGCTGATATCAAGTTGGCAGAATGGGGAAGGAAGGAAATCATGTTAGCCGAGAAGGAAATGCCAGGTCTCATGGCTTTACGGAAGAAGTATGGGGCCACCAAACCCCTTAAAGGTACCAGAATTGCCGGATGCTTGCACATGACAATTCAAACGGCTGTTCTTATTGAAACCCTGACGGAACTTGGAGCGTCTGTATGAATGAGCAATACATAATGTCTCTTATTCACATCATCCAAATGAGAGGAAAATAGAAAATGGTTAAAGTACAATTTTTATGTCATAGGTTCAATGGAGCAGTTGTAACATCTTTAGTACTCAGGATCATGCTGCTGCTGCCATTGCAGCCACTGGGGTGGCTGTTTACGCTTGGAAGAACGAAACTGAAGAGGAGTACATCTGGTGCATTGACCAGACCCTTGTCTGGCCTGATGGACAGGTGAGTGAACAAGGATTTGAATGGTCCGTTTGAATCCTTACAAAAAACTGATGTATATGTAAGATTTTTTTAAATCTTTTTTAGTCTCTGAATTTGATCCTTGATGATGGCGGTGACCTTACCCGTCACGTTTTGGAGAAATATCCTCAGTACGCTGCTGGAATCAAGGGTGTTTCTGAGGTAAAGTGATTGCATAATATGTATAACATCATCTGCTACTACTACTTTATTTGCATAAGAAGATGATCGTATTTTTAATAACATAACTACTCGACTATTCAAAAAAAAACAGGAAACAACCACTGGAGTTCATGGACTTTACAAACTTTTGAAGAATGGGGAATTAAAATTTCCAGCCATTAACGTTAATGACTCAGTGACTAAAGTATGAATAAGATAGTGAAAGCTATAAAATTGTAGTTATATAAATAATATAACATATATACTAAATATAACCTATTGATATTTTGCTGTTTAGAGCAAATTCGACAATCTTTATGGATGTCGCGAGTCTCTTATCGACGGACTTAAGCGCGCTACTGATATTATGGTTGCTGGAAAAACGTGCATCGTAGCTGGTTACGGTGATGTTGGCAAAGGATCTGCTCAGGTAAGCTAAAACTAAACAATTTTATAAGGATTTATATGCATGTAAGTGACATGATGTTACTTGTATTACGGACTCTTAATGTTGTATTCAGATTTAAATCGTAATCAGAATTCAAGAGTTAAACTAATAAATTATATCACAAAGACAACCGTTACCGAGAATTCCCCATGTAATAATTCTGTTGAAAAAAAAACTTTTTCTATATATTACAGCTTGATGAAGAAGTTGCTGCCCTCCATTTGGAACATGTCGGAGCCAAGCTGAGCAAGCTTACTCCAGCACAAGCTGAATATTTGGGTCTTCCAGTTGATGGCCCCTTCAAGCCCGAGCATTACCGATATTAAACATCTTTTTTGTAAATGTGAATGGTGTTATTGTCTTTGTCGTATTCGTTTTTATAACATTCTTCGGGAACACAAAGCAGGACCATTTTCTAAAAATTGAGTTTTCATATTTCATTATTTTGTTCCTTAAACAAGTACTTACCGTTTTTTCAATGGCAGTTTTACAAAGATTACAAATGTATTTTGAGGGATTTTTCTAAAATAAAATTGGAGTTTGAAATTTATTTCATGTTGTACGTTTAATTATTATAATTCATCATTTATTGGCATCAAACAATTATTAATAAATGTTGCTTAACTTTATATGCATGTAAATACTTCATATGACCACTGTTCCATTTTCCCATGTCGAAATTGACGTAATTTTAATTTACGCATAAAGAAAGACAGAAAGAATACCATTTTTCATTTCTCCTCAAACTGTCACATGCATATTGCTTTCATCCCAGCTTTGTTGCCTTTTTCGTGTTTTAAGCCACTTCCGGCCAGAATTATACATTTCATATAGGCCGCTTGGTTTCATTTCAGTATAACACTGAATCAGTATGTCTACATGTTATATAGCAGGTTGTTGGGTTGACAAGTTGAATATGGAATCCCATACTGAAACTGATATTTATAGTATAAATTTTATACCCATGTATTAATATAAGAAAAGCGAATGTGGCTCAGTGCATCACGAGATTGTCAAACATGACACGTAATTTCTTCTCTTCCTCCCCCATTTTCACCCAGAGATGATCTCATTATTCCAGCAGGAAATCTCCAATGTTCATATTTCTTACTAACTCAATAATGTAATTTTCAATGCAAAACATTAATATTATGAATTATGATTGAACTCCCCTTTATCTTTTAGTTTAGAGTTTAGACTGGATGAGAATATATGCATTTTAGTTTCAATAATATCCAAATTCCACAAACTCAGATACTCAGATCAGCACCAGCAAATAAAAAATATTATTAATATTTTGTATACGCAATTCTCCATGCACTGTCATCGCTTCTCATAATCTCATATACTCATATTCTCTTCAGAACAGCTATCCCATTCACTATTCACCCCTTTTTGTAGATCATGATGATCATCGTACCCTCATCATCATCATCATCATAATAACACCACCAACCACCATACCAGCTTACTTACAAAAAAACTGTGCTTTACTTGTTACTTATTTCCGTGCATTACCTGCTTACATCATCTTTCGACAAGTCTTTTTCCTTCTTTTATCTTCTCTGTTTTCTCTGAAATCCTGCACGCACTAATGCACACAGCAGTGTCTAGTGCCCAGCAGCACATTATTAACAGAAACACCGACCCAAAAAGCATGCATGTACTCGAGGAAGGAGAAATTGTTGTTTTGGTTTTGGGTTTTCAAGTGAGGTAAAACTGTGAAGAAGGTTCCTCCGTCACATCAATAATAATTATATTGCCACTATCAATATTATCAATATTATTATTGAAAATAGTTTGTTACATTGTGCTCCCGTAAGTTTCCTGTTAGGTGGAGATAAAAATGTAAGTTAGCTAGTTTAGTTGTTGTAAGCCATATTCTATCTGGGTTCAAGTAAAACTTATATCTTTCTGGAAATTTGTACTTTAAATTCCGAAGTGTTTTATAACTTGTGGTTGAATTTGAGATGGTAGGGAAAGACACTGCTGCAACGAAAGTAGAAATATGTTATGTGGGCAAGTACTTAGATTTTAGATTGGTGCACATTTAGCAGAAACGGGGCTGAAGTCAACGCAAAATTGTAGCCTACAATTGACAATTTGTAGTCAGTGCATCCGTGAAAGGTCAGGTTTTTGGGAGCATAAATGTTAGATGGTCAGCGCATGTATTAGAATTGTATTAGGACAAGACAGCACCGACTATATATATGGAATATTTGTAGGTCAGTTTTGACTTGTAGTAGTGCAAGTGCCTAATTAAAAAATAGTACTCGATCACGTGTTTTGGACTTGGACTTTTGGACATCTACACAAAGGGATATTCATATTTCGAAGAGGTAAACTGTAGTTTGTTTTCTTATATTTTAATTTGTCATCATTCTTCAGCACAAGTAGAAGAAATACATCATTTTATTTGTAATTATAAACTCATCATCAACAACTAAAACTAGTTTATTGTTTGGTGACGCCAATTATATATTTTTCGTGCATACTTATTTCGTATATAGCAACAATGGCAAGCAAAATTTCCGAATTTGAGGAACCACTTCAGCAGGAGCAACAACAGACTGATGTTGAAAGTTTGGACGGAACGTTCGTGTCATTAAACGACTCTTCCATAACACGTCTTCCGCCGTCNGTGTCATTAAACGACTCTTCCATAACACGTCTTCCGCCGTCATGTAGCAGCGATACTGAATTTGAGTTATCTTTCGAGCAACTTTTGGATAGCCAATTTCCATCTACAAGCGATAGCAAACCTTCTTCAAACAAAAAGCATCTTGCTAAAGCTAAAAAAGTTCGGGATTCAGCGACTGTGGAAGAAGTAAAGAAAGATGTTGCAAGGTGGTTGAACAGATCTCCAGATGGCTGTAAACTTGTTGCTCCACCCGAAGAGTTTCGGTGTAGTTTTTTCTCTGGGGAAGAGGTTGAAAAGGTGCGTATGTGGCCACTGTCAAAATGCCATACGCTTATGCTTGACTATTGCCCTATGTCAACTCTCATAAATTTTAATGATTTCTGCTCGGTATCGTTGTTAAATTACTTTGTGTTATGCTTGACAATAGACGGCTGCCGTCTTGAAGGATTCAATAAAAAACGAGCCTTTCAAGCCAAGTGCTTGGACGGAAGCTGAGGCTGAACAAGAAGTTCCACCTGGAGATTTCAAATCAAATTTTTATAATGAGGCTAAAGAAAAGCCTGTATTAACTTTGATGTATAGTATTAAAACGTACTGCAATGGGCAAGCTTTCCTGGTATTGCCCGATATAATATTGTTTTATCTTGTTTTCCGCATGCAGTTCCTTTCCGTATTATAGTATTTTAATTTGCACAAATTGCAATAATTCTTTAGGCATCTACACCAGGGTACCTTGAGATATTGCAATGTGCTTGCGGAAATGTGGATCAAGCAAGGTGAGTCGAAATTTTATTCGTCTTGAGTAAAATACGAAGAAAAACTAGTTTCCTTTGATGACAATATCATTCCTAATTTTATTTTGTTGCTAATAATTTTGGTAGACTCGCTACTAAATGTGCGGATTTCGACACTTTAGAATCTTTCGGACGAGGGGCTTATTTCAGTGAATTAAGCCTTTCTTTTAAAAAATGTAATGCCCATTCTAATAATTCAATTTCTATAATTTAGTGTTAAAATACTCAAAACTATTTCCTGGATTAAAATTAATCTATGTTTGTAGTGCCAAAGGCAAAACGTCCATTGGTCAGAGCGGTGGAAAAATTTGTCACAAAGCATATTAAAGAGGCGCAATCCTTGAAAAATCCTGTTTCATTTACGCAATATGCGCAGATTCCTGATGAAGTTAAGAGATGCAATGACGAGAGGGGCCTTCAATTCGACCCGGAAAAACTAGCCAAATACGGTAAGCAAAGTTTAAAAAATAAAAATAAAGTATTATATACAATGTCGTGTTCTTTTTGTAATTGCTTTAATTCTACAAATGTAACACTAGTTATGAATTACACTCGGTATGAAAATTTAACCAATATATTCTCTTCTAAACCCATACAGGTATCGTCCTTCAAAGGGCTGTGCATCAAGAGATGATTGGCAGATGCCTAGACTTTTTAAGGCACGTTGGATTTACATTGATTCCTGAAGTAAATGTCGATGACGATGAAAGTCGAAATTTATCTTCGGTATATTGTTCGATTTAATTGATTAAGTTTTATATATAATAAAAATAACTTGTTGAGATGCATAAATATATATTTTGCTTGATTTTATAGAACGAAAGTGCTTTAAGTCAGCCCTTTTCTTCACAAGGATCCCAATCAGGAGACAGCCCAAATTCTTTCAACTCGCAGGCGTCAAACTTGGTTGAAGATATCGAGATAGGGAACGAGTACCCATTTCAGCATAGGCACAATGCGTTAGATGAGGTCGTTAGGTATGATGCTCAAAACAATCCAGAATTTATTGAAATATTACGTGGACAAGCTGAGGATGCGCATTCTCCAGGAGGATCACAGCGGTCTTATAACAGCTATGGAAGCCAATCTCTATCTCCACTACAATATTCTCTTCCCGAACGCGAACCACCGGGAACAATTGATCACACTAATCAAGATCAAGGTTGATTATTTTGATGCCTTCTTGTTAACACGACCTAAATAACTGATGCATGAGTATTATTTACTTTTAAAATTTCTTGTTACTTGTTGTAAACAGGTGATAGTTTGGATTTGGAGCAAGAGAATGACTTTGTAGTATTTGACCCAGAGGAAATACTATTGGCTCATAATATACTGGGTGGACAGTTTTTCGGTTATGATGAAAATGATGAGCCCCAACGAAGACGTCCAAGATTGGAGTAAAATATGCATAGTATTTCTTGAAGGTAACATACAAGGATACAAGACATTTGTTGAAGGAAAATGTTGGGCTTGACGGATATGAAAATAAAAGTATTATTTTGTTCTTCCTCAGGATCATTTTGATTATTCCTGATGAATCAAGACTGTCTGGAAAGTTCCTGTTTTCATTTTTAATTAAGTTCCTTATCAACATTAGCTCATTTTGTGCTCAACAAAGTATGAGCTATGTTCGTACAAGTATAAGTACACAGTAGACCAGTTATGTATGTATTTATAGTATTTCTTGAAGGTAACATACAAGGATACAAGACATTTGTTGAAGGAAAATGTTGGGCTTGACGGATATGTAAATAAAAGTATTATTTTGTTCTTCCTCAGGATCATTTTGATTATTCCTGATGAATCAAGACTGTCTGGAAAGTTCCTGCTTCCGTTTTTAATTAAGTTCCTATCAACTTTAGCTCATTTTGTGCTCAACAAAGTATGAGCTATGTTCGTACAAGTATAAGTACACAGTAGACCAGTTATGTATGTATTCCATAAAAACTACCTTTTGTTTGTCGTCAAACTCTCTATTACGCCAATATTATGATATGATTTGTCAGAATAATTTTCTTTAGAAAAAGTATATAATGTTTTTGTTTACATTTAATTTGTAAATATGTCTTGAATCGAATGTAGTTATTATTAGGTCATGCATGTTTATCTATACTTTCAACGTTTCAACATTTTTTTCCATAATCATGCCAATATGCCAATTTGCGAAATGTTCACTGTTCATTCGTGATATATTAGTTATTTTATTGTAGAATTGTAAGATAATTTAACACGTATTTTTATATATCAATGACAAAGTTATATTATTATAGTTGTATAAATCTAGTCGTGTATTTTGAAACACGTTAATAAAATCAAAAAACAGAAATTATAGGATTGTCAAATCCATTTGTTTTAATTTTTTTAGTGAATTGCTACAAAGTTATATGTAGCTGATGAAAACGTATACTACCTGCATAATAATGAAAAATAGTTTAGACAGAACTGTAAACAGGTGAAATTTTTCATGTGAAAACTTTTGTGATAACGATGATCACATACAGCTGTAAATACATATACCTATGTAATCATGATGGGTAGACAATTTGGACAAACAATCCAATACTATTCTTTCATATTATTATCATGTAATTTCATAGTCAAATCCAGACAATTGCTAATCAAATCATAACGTGCATAAAACTAGCAAATGTGAACCGACGAAAATATTATTCAGCTACAAAGTTGGGTTGATTGATACAATTTGTTAACGTGTCCCTGGCCGAGCGTCGCACTAGGTACATTGTCAATGTAACATTAAACACTTTTGATGACTTCTGTCATGTCAGTCGATAAGACAATAGTATTAAGCACTTTAGCAGCATAGCATGTTATCGGTATCCAGCGAAATACTTATATATGCACGATGAATAGCTATTTTTGCACGGCTGAGGCTCGGCTGCTGGAGTGATAATCCATGCACATAACAAAGCTATACTCTCACAATAGTCACAATGTGCGTGTGTATTTGTGGTTGTTTTCATATGCAAATGAATCAGATGGCCATCGGCTTAAAGTGTATGTACGTCAGTTTCACTCTTTTTTTTTGAGATGATATTATTTTTTTAGTAAGTAAGTGATAGTAAGTTTTTTTTTGCATCGATCGTAATTCACAAATTCACATCACAGGATCAGGACTATAATCCTTTTTATTAGAGTTTGCAGTAATGAAATGATAATCATCGCCACTCATATCAGAAAATATAGACAGAACTCAACGCAAAATGCATAATATACAACCTGATAGATTGTGCCAAACGTGACTGTTCCTCCAATATATTAGTTTTGTTGTTGTTCAGGTTGAAGTATTTTCAGCAACGTCAACTAATGTAAGAAAAACTTCAGCCGTTTTTTATTGTTAGTTCAGCTGTGTGTTATTTCCCGACGTACATTTTTTTAAAGCTCATTTCGTAGTTGGCAATTTAGAAAGGATTTTTAATCAACAATGCCGTACGCAACACCAGCTACACAGGTATGAGTATGAGTAAAACACACTTAAAACTTTAATGTTGGATGTGTATGTATAATATTCATATATCTTAATCATGCTGATTTTTGTTCATTTCCATTGTTAGTAAGCCAAGAGCGTGTTATATTCAGTCAGTCGCAGAACTATTAAGCTCTCGTATTATATGCATTGTTAATTTAGTAAAGGTTGAAGGGAGAAGTCATTTGTTACTTTGATCATCATTATCCCATTTTTATCTCGCATGTACGCCTTATCCTGCCTCATAAACACTTGCGTGCATTTTTTCCTTTTTTTGGTGGAGGAAGATGTAATTTTACCTTGTTTCGTTTCATGTCAGTGGCTATTAACACAGTTGGTTTTTAGTTTCGTTTTGTGTTAATGCGTGTTCCTTTATTCGGTAAATATTTAATGGTAAACCATTATAACCATCTATATTTTTCATTTGGTTCCATCCGTATAATGTGAATTTCGGTCCAGGTTCCTTGGGATCAGATATATTGTTGACGAGTTCATTTCATTTTTTCGCTTGGTAAAATTTCCAACTCTGAAATTTTCATGGCATGGCCTTTTTCTATAGCGCTTTGCGTTACTTTGTGTCTGAGCTATTGTAATTATAACAAGTAAAAATGTATACATACTAATGTCATGTTACTAATGTCATTTATTGTGTTCAATTCTGCTGATTGTTATATGTAGAGATAATGTGCTGCTGGGCGCCTGACGCAGACGCAAGGAATCAAATTTTATTTCGATTGAGGAAAATTCGTTATAGCAGTAAATATAGCTTACTTTTCCCCCTGTACACTTCATGACTCAATATGTACTAGCTTGAGCAGTCTTGGTTGTGGTAGAAATCTTTTAAAATGGCCAACGAAGATGGGGAGGATAATGGTGAAAGAGTCCCTGCAAATGGAGGGGGAGTTGGGTTCTGGATGCAAACTCGCCTGCTAATCGAGAAGAACTGGAAATGCAAATTAAGGACCAATAAGAAAAAGTTGGCTGGGGTATGATATATAAGAGGATACCATTATTAATCTTTTGCGGAATTTTACTTTATTTTTTAAACATTAATAAATTATGCATATGAATGTTACCTTTGTATTTTCGATTACAGGAGATATTTTTTCCTGTGTTTTATCTCTTTCTTCTCAGTATTTTGGTGAAGACACAACCAAATAATAGCTACCCGGAGAAAAAGGTTCCTGATTCTCCTCCTGTCAACATTTTACAAGGATTGAGATACTCTAAAGGAAGTTACAATGTACGGGATATTAGTGTAGTACCACGGGGGAAAGAAACTACAGTTATATGTGATACAATGAAGAACATTTGGATCAAGAAAGGAATGGCAGGGAGTCTGAATTTTAAATATTACGCTTCAATTGAGGAACTGGAACGTGAACATGAAAATGGAACTGTAACGGATCTCGCCATTATATTTTCTGATACAAGACCAACAAGCTTTAACTACACAATTATGACAGACCCTTTAGTATCCCCAAGTACGTATCAAAAAATGGTGGGCCTAGACACTTGCAGATCTACACAAGGTTTCAGTAATGACCTTGAACCACCAGGGTCATGTCCAGTGAATGGATATTTTTATTCTGGATTTTTAGGATTACAGTATTTAGTGGATCAAGCTTTTATTCAAATGGTAAGCTAAAAACAATTATCTTCAAATAAACAATAATAAACGATGTCTTTTTATAAGCTATCTTTTTTAATGTTCAATGTTTAACAATGTATAGAATTCTGGAAGTGAAAGTTTACCAGATGTGGAAATGCAGAACTATCCTAAGGCAGGTTATTCTGCAGGTAAATAAATGTAGCATTCAATTTATAAATTGCGACGTGACCCTGCTTTGTAATTTACAATTTTATGTAATAATGTAATATTTATAATCTTTTAGGAATGTCGGCGTTCATGAGAGCGATCATTCCTCTGTACTCTGTGATACCAATGGCCCAAATTATAAACAGTTTACTAGTATTAATTGTAACCGAGAAGGAAGATCGTATCAAAGATGGCTTTCGAATGATTGGTGTTAGTGATGGGGCATACTGGTTATCTTGGTTTTCAGTCTATTCGACAATAATTGGAATCCTGTCAGTCCTGTTCACATTAGTGATGCATCAAACAAATATTCTACGCAACATACATGTATTTCTACTCTTCTTGCTATTTTTCTTGTTTGGTCTTTCGGTCATCACATTTGCCTTTGCTCTTACTCCTTTTTTCCACAAACCAAAGGTTAATATGATAAAAATAAATTTGCTGATTTATGGTACGTATTTACAAATACGTCTGATTTATATTATTATTGTAATTTTAATAGACTGCTGGCGTTGTTGGAACACTAATCATGCAATTTTGTGGAATGCTGTTCATGATTCAAACTTTTGTAACAACTTCCACTGACGGGTTTCTCGTTCCTTTAAGGTTAATCAGTTCTCTAGCGTTTACAACGGCATTGGACGAGGTGAGCGTATAATCATTGGATGAATATAATTGTATAATCAACCTAATCTTTTATTACTGAATGACTATATTTTTACACAGGCTTGTGCGTATGAGTATAGTGGAGGGATTACATTTAGTGATCTTACACCAAACGGACGAGGTGCTCGTATCTTGTATTCCTTAATTTTTATTTGCTTCGACACTGTGTTTTATGGAATCATTGCAGTATATCTCGATAACGTCATTCCAAGTAAGTTTTGTTATAAATACCTCGTTCTAGCAAAATATTTTATAGTGTGTAAATACATTTAATTTTTATTAGACGAGTTTGGAGCTAAAAAGCACCCATTGTTTTGTTTCACATCACCTTTCTGGAAAAGAAGTAGCTCAGTTAGCTACAGGGTACGAATAAATTATGCTAATCGTGTCCAGCATTAATCTAGCATTTAAATTGAAAAATTTAAGATATTTTTGTCATTTGTTACAGAGAACAAGCTTGAACGGTAGAAGTCCTCAAGATATTTGTGACGATCCGAACGTGGAAGGCGTATCGCCATCAATGGCAAAGAAACAAGCCATCACAATTCGCAACATATTTAAAACTTACACCTCCCTGTTTGGGTCAAATAAAGTAGAAGCAGTCAAAGGGATTTCCTTGGACATATATGACGGGCAAATCACAGCAATTTTGGGAAAGTACGTTGTTAGTTTCAAACAGGAAGCATATTTATCTTATTTATCCAAATTGTAACTGGTATAATTATTTATTTTGCAGAAATGGTGCAGGTATTCAGTTCACAAAAAATTCACAATAATGATTGACATTTGCAGGATTTAAATTAAAAATAACATTCTAGGAAAATCAACATTGTTCAGTATTATCACTGGGCTGGTTCCACCTACTAAAGGAAAATGTACCGTGTTCGGGATGGATACAAGGCAAGAATATAACATCAAATCCTCAGTGTGAAACATTTGAAAATTAACGTAAGTTTTCTTCTATTTAGTGACCCTAATGACATGGATCGGCTGCGAAAACTAACGGGCGTTTGTTTACAAACGGATCTGCTTTTTGGCCCTCTAACCCCCGAAGAACACTTGCAACTGTATGGCAAACTGAGGGTAAATATATTTTAGATTGAAAATATACTAGACTGAATTAATTCTGCGCGCGTAATTAAATATATGCTATGTTATTAAAGGGCTTGGAAGGCGATGCCCTGAATTGTGAAGTAGAAACTATTTTGGCAGAACTGAAACTTTCTGAAAAAGCAAAAGTACCTTCGAACACACTAAGCGGAGGTCAGAAGCGGAAGTTATCAGTCGGAATCGCTTTGATTGGCGATCCAAAAATAGTCATATTAGATGAGGCAAGTTCTGGTGTTGACCCAGTTTCTCGTCGACATTTATGGTCATTGTTGAAAAGAAAGAAGGAAGGGAGAGTAAGTTAAGTTGATTAGGGATACTATTACTGCCAATTTGTTTGTGTACCTCTGTCTAACTATATAAACTATTGAAAATAGGTTATTCTGTTAGCTACACATTTTCTTGACGAAGCAGACTTTCTCGCGGATAGAAAGGCTGTGATACATAACGGTATCCTGAAATGCTATGGATCATCCTTGTTTCTTAAAAATCGTTTTGGTGTAGGCTACCACTTAACGTAAGTCTCACATGGGTTTATATTCTGCAGTATAGCAAGACAACCGATAAAAACATAGTATTCATTTATTTATGCATATATATTTTAAATCTCAGAGTTGAAACGGATGGAAATTTTTCCTCAGAGAAATGTGATTCTTTAGTTCAAAAATGGGCTCCAGACGCTTTAAATTCTAGAAAAGTTATAGGGAAAGAAATCAAATACTGCCTGCCAAATGTAGATGTTCACGTTTTTGCTGATCTCTTCAGTGATATAGAGCGGCTTATTGCAGCCCCAAGTTCAGCCTTTAAAAGTTATGGAGTATCAATGACCACCTTAGAAGAAGTAAGCAGACTTTGAATTAGTATATTATGTTAAATCAAAATTTTCTTGCACAAGTTTGCTCTCTTTTTTCCAGGTCTTTCTTAAAATTTCTAATGATGCTTGGGAAGATAAGTCAACCGTTGAGGGATCAACCTCTGAAGTTAACGCAAGTGAGGATAACACAGAGTGTAACCTGATACCAGATTTGAAGGAAATCATAATAAGTATACCGGAAGCTTTATGGGCTTTGTCCCTGTTACGACTGCGTCGTCTTATCAGAAGTCCGCAGTCACTATTTTTCATGGTGTTAATGCCGTTGGTATTGGTTGCGTGCGGCCTGGCTCTAATGAAGACTCAAAACCTGAACACGAGAGATTTGATGGCGTTGAATGATCCAAAAAGTAATTGATATTAAAAAATGACATTGCATTGTATTGGAATTGATATTTTGCATTTGCTAATTCGTGTCGACAACTTGAACTAGGTATTTATTCCGCTGAAAATCAACTGCGAATAGCTGTTAGTGGAACCAGAAATATCTCTGGTTTGGAAAACTTTGTTAGTGATAAAGGGTTTCAGTTAAATCAATATTCTGGAGTTTACCAAGATCTTCTAGAACCAAGACTGTCCGACCCGGGAACAATGGCGGCGCTTAATATTACGAATAACAGTGTTTTTACTTTAAGAACCAATGGAACGTTTTTACATTCTCCTCCATTACTGTTGAATGCTCTTGGCCAATTTTATTTGTGAGTGTTTTATAAGAAAAAATATTTTTTACACATGTGAGTAGATTATGAAGTTTCAAGTCTTGATGAATCTCCTCTTGTATCACCTAGAAAAAACATAACAAGCAATGTATCCCTTACTGCTAATGCAAAGTCGTTTGTATCTTCGAAAACTGCTTTTGACTCTACTACATTGTATGCTGTCTTCTTAATTGGACCATCATTCACTTTTCCAGCAGTTGGAATGGTTATGGAATTAGTAAAAGATCGTGAGGTGAGTTTTGTATCTAGATTTGGGAATGCTATTTTGTAAAACTTTCTTTTACATTTTGTCGTCATTAATTGCAGATCAATGCAAGGAACCATCTTAGGGTTAATGGGGTTTCTTTTGGGCTGTACTTTTCTTCTGTATTCCTCGTGTTTGGGCTGCTCTCTGTCTTTGTAACCTTGTCGCAAATTGCACTGATTTATATATTTGCCCTCCCTGCTTTTATGAATCCGTATGCATTAACTGTAGCTACAGTGTTGCTACTGCTGTTTATCTTTCCTTGTTTACTGTTCAGTACGTTATTTTCGTACCTTTTTGATCGATTGGAATCAGCACAATCCGTGTTTTCACCTGTAAGCTCGTGGATGGGAACTATAGTTGGCGTTATTGTAAGTTTGCGTAACACAAAATAACATAGTGTACATAAGTAGACACTTTTTTGGCTAGAATGATTGATTTTTTAAAATATGTAAATACATATGACCTAATACGTTTAAAAATTTCTCTTCAGATAATTGTAATGGATGGAATCAGTGGCCAGGCCAGAAGTAACCATGTTTTAATTGCTCATGGCTTCTTCAGCGCTCTGGACATTTTCTACATTCCGTTTGGGATATTTTACTGGGTCAATAAGCAGTATATTGTTTGTACACTTACTGACAAATGCGATGAGCTCAATTTTTCAGACTATCTAGGACCTGAAATGATAATAATGGCAGTTTGTCTGGTTATCCAAATACCCGTGTATCTTGTACTGGTGGTGATTGCTGATGTTGTTAAACATGGAGGCAGTCCGTGGACAGCGATCGCTGCCATTTTTGTAAGTATAAAATATGCGGAATGAAAATAGTTGTTTGATGAGAATGATTGTGCCAGCACATTTTCACATTTACAATGTTCTTGCAGAGGAAAAAGGACGCTAATTCTAGCAGAATTCTAATGTTAAATGGAGATGACTGTAATGAAGATAGTGAGTGTTCTAGTGCAGTGGACGAAGATGTCTTAAATGAAAAAGCTCGTGTAGCAAATATTTTGGTAGGAAGGGCCAATAATGATTCTGTTGTTCTAGTTCAGGTAATGTGAAGAAATAAATCATATAACTTTTTTCGTAAGAGTATATGTATTGTTTTAATACTGTTATACTCTAAAAATCAACAGAATTTAAAGAAAACTTATCAACCAAATAGAAGTATTAAGGAC
>JAHZNC010002302.1:0-14466 GCA_027744095.1 Zhuqinia jingwanae | reverse complement strand
ATTTTCGTCCCCAGCAAATCGTTTCCATGCACTTTGACTGACCTTATATAAGCATCGATATATATTATTCATGGATGCTTCCTTCTTATAGGACCTTGGTCAAACTCATCCACTTTTTTGCTGCAATAATTTTATTTTTACTATCATCCTCTTGAATTATGAAGCTCCTACTACTGGCAAATTATGAAGTGCAACGGCGCATATTTATTTAGTTTAGGTCTTTAGATAGTAATGAGTGCTTTTAGTCGTATTTTTGTATTTACATAATTTATTTTTCTGTAAACTGCTTAAACATAATCAAACGAATAGTCTAAAAAATGGTTAAAGAAAACATGCATGCATAATATTTTTTTACATGTAATTTAGTATCCTGCAGATCATATCTTAAAGAAAATCTCATTTTGTCTTTAAAGTTAGAAAGGACATATTGGAAATTTGGCAGTTTAGAGGTATAAACAATTACTTATGTTTACATAACGTTTAAATGTATGCATCTGTTACTCGGTAAATTGTGAGGCGCAATATCTGTCGGTCTATCTGTCGGAAAATCTCTTGGATTATTCGAAACTCACACACAAACCACCTGACAACAGCACGTCATAGGTAGAGATTGTCAAGTAAACTAGACCTAATTACATACAATTAACATGCTGCATATTATCTCGCGTGTGTCCACTGGACACTGTCCAGTCAAGTCAGGTTCAGCGAATAGGTAAGATGATAATGATGTTTTCTGGATAGCGATCTCAACCCCTTGTCAGGCACGTATTACGTAACCTATATTGATTAGATAGACGAAAGTAGACATTGTCTTCTTGCTGCATAATATTATGCTGTTTTTGTTCTTATTGTCAATTCTACAGATTGTAAATTAAGTTAATGTTAATGCTTGCTATCAATGACCATGACCATCCCCCTTTTTTACGAAAAAAATAAAGCATTTTATAATGGGATTCGACCCACGATGATGATAGGTGACCACCGACATTTTCTAAAGTTGTAAACAGTTTACAGCAGACTGGCTTCAAAGCAGAGAGAGAGAAGCAACAGTAAAAACAAAATCCGACAAAATCCGGTGATACTACTAAATAATATGTAGGTAGCCAGTGTAGGTAGAAGTTGTAGTGGAGGAACAAGAATACGAAAATAAAAAAGCAACACAGAAGCGTTTAGCATTTTAACTTGAAAAGAAAAAAGTTATTACTAATATTATTATTATTATTATATTATAACCGCTGCTCCTTTGTTGCCAGTTGGTTTTGCTTGCATGACTTGATCAATTGATCAAGACGATAATAATGACTTGACTTTTAGAGGAGATCATTCGATACTACTAGCCACTAGCCTAGCCCCACCACACCAACAACACCTTCAACTTGAACAAAAAACACTGTTTTAAAATAGGTAAAAATACCTAATTTTATACAATTTATGTAATTGTAATTTTTGTCTTGTTGCCAAATAAAAATCAAACAATACCACACGACTCTGACGGCACACTACTGAGAGCAGATAAATGATGGTCACATGACCAAGAAATGCATAAAAATGAGGATGAAAAGAAAAATTGTCTTTTTGCTTGACTACGAGGGACTTTGACCAACATGATGATAATACACACAAAAAACGAAAAGAATGAAGCCAACAGGCACCTACATAAGCACACGTGTTATTACTTATTTTGTTAACTCTGTTTTGCTAAATAAATTTAGCATTAAAATTTAAATTTATTATTAAAAAATACTTACAATTTTGTCAAGTTAGTTCCTCCAACAACAGCCTCAATTCAACAATGAAACAAAGAAGCAGATAGAGAAAAAATAAATGTCAGCCTTTCCTAATCCACTTGGCATAGTGACTGCTTAACAAGTGATTCTGACTTCTGGATACTGAACCACTTGTGGGGGATTAGTTATTTTGCTCGTTTCGCAGGATGATTATTATTATTAGTATGATGTCATGTCACGTGACTCATTTGACCATGAACAAGTTTATTCGAAATGTGATAATTTTTCACAAATTATATTCCTTTTTAACTAAATTTTGCATTTGAATTAACAATATGAAATATTTTGCCTGATACTGGAACTTTCCAATGACCAATATTTATTTTTATTTTTCAAACCTAACAGCGGAAATTTTTAAAAGCCGGATTTTTCTTCGTTCTTTAAATGCAAATGTACTTAAAAAATTGTCATCACAGAGAATATAACTTACGAAAGCAATTTGTTCAGAGCAATTAATCAAAAAAAAAGTTGAATTGCATTGTCGTCGTTGCTGTACAAATTGTTGCCAGATGTGTAGATTTAGTATGTATGTATGGAGTATGGATAAACCTGACCAAAGGTAAGAAAATACTTTTGTCTGTGTCAGGCGTCAGGTAGGAGGATTAAAAACGATTATTATCCATTATTAAATGGCACTAGTACTACTTTTGTACAGCAAAAGAAGATTCGAGAATCTTGAAGCTACATTTACCATTTTATCAAAAACTAAGCACTCCCAACAACCCTAACCCTACCTACTATAATGTCAGCGATATGCCACATTATACCTGCGAATTTAAAAATAAATAGAATTTTTTTATGAATTTCTCACTTTTCGTGTATTTTCTCCACTCCGTCCCACAGCTTATTATTATTATGTATTCTTGTCTTGATTTGAATTGCAAATTGGCAACAATGAGGATGATAATGATGATCGTTAGGTATGTTTTTTTAAAAGAGGTATGATAAGCAGTAACAACAAAAATAGGTGTATCAAAATAAATGTCTTTTAAAACCATGTATACCTAAGTTTTTAATAAAATAGTTGAAAAATTGATTCTACTAAAGTGTATATATCACTACAAGCTCTATTACTTTAACACCAAATAAACCAAATGAGGTAGAATTTTAAATAAAAATGAAAAGATTTATAAAAACTTGACACGACGAAGAATCAGTCAGACTCGTACTAGTTACATAAAAAATAACTGTGAATGTGAAGCCAACATCACACCAATGCCATCATATTATACACTATTATAAACTCTATACCACGCATGTATTTATGCATGCATTTATATAGAAAACTAATATTACCTCTGGTCTAGTAATAGTATGGCGACAAATTTTTATACTGGTTTTTATATTATATTGTTACTTTATGCAGCAGCAGGTGGCTATGGTATGTTTTTTTATATCTACATTGGAATAGGCTCGGAACTGCGACATAAACATAAACGACAAATATAATGGATGTCATAAAAGTGCAATCTATGTATATTAAGTTACAGCCCATTATATGCACATAAATAACGTTAAAAGAAGAAAAGAGGCAACGAAGACAAAATTAATGAAAATGCATTATGTATTTAATAAATAGCTACTTTGGTATATCCTTTTTTTTAATCAAAAATGACAAAATGGAATATTTGCGATATAGGAATAACAAATAGGATACCTACCTACTTACAATTACTAGTTAATAAAGAGGACAGTCAAAAGCCAAAATTAAAAAGAAAAATTTACAATAAATTACAATGACTACTGTCACTCTATGCTATATACTCTATACTCACGCTCTTATGTATTATCTACTACAGTGATGGTGATGTCTTTTCGCGTGTGTTTGCGAATTTCGTATCATCTTCTTTTGTCTTTGTCAGAAAGCTTGGCTTTTTTGTAAAATGAGCAGTAGTAGTAGTATATATAAATAATCTTTTATAATAATATATGTACATGATATATACATGGTAAAGTGATTGCGTGTATGCTACCGTATGCTTAATGCTTATATGTATGCGTAGGGGAAGTTTTTAGCATTTCAAATCATAAGACCAGACCAAAAAATACCAATAGACCAAAACAGTGTGCAAATACTTTTTACTTGTCCCTTTATTGCGGACAGTCGAGTAGTGTCGTCGTATTATTTCTGCGTACTGCTGATATTTTGAATTATAATGATGCTGATATGAGCATGTTTTACAAGATATCTAAATGCACAATAATGTATGCAAATCACGACATCCAGTTGAAAATGAAGAATCTACCCTGACTGCAAAAAAAAAGTATGACAATTTTTTTTATTTCGAGGTAAAATATTCTTGATAAAGTCAAAAGTGCAATTTCTCTGCTGATGCAAAAAAAAACAGAAGAGGATGTAGAAGAGTATATGTGCATTGTAGGAAGGGCTATAGATGAATTTTAGACTTTGGACAGGCAATCGCATACAAGGGTGAAAAGGATGAAGGAGGGAAACAGGAGATGTCGTATATTTTAACCAGATTAAACCCAACTCCATGATATAAAATGTAATTGTATATATACGATATTACGATTCATAATCATCTCTTCATTATTATATTCACCCTTATCACATCTTGCACACATGTAAATCTTTTATACTCTGTCTCATCAACATTCGCCACACATACTAGTATGACAATTTTTTTTATTTCGAGGTAAAATATTCTTGATAAAGTCAAAAGTGCAATTTCTCTGCTGATGCAAAAAAACAGAAGAGGATGTTGAAGAGTATATGTGCATTGTAGGTGAATTTTAGACTTTGGACAGGCAATCACATACAATGGTAAAAAGGATGATGGAGGGAAACAGGAGATGTCGTATATTTTAACCAGATTAAACCCAACTCCATGATATAAAATGTAATTGTATATATACGATATTACGATTCATAATCATCTCTTCATTCTTATATTCACCCTTATCACATCTTGCACACATGTAAATCTTTTATACTCTGTCTCATCAACATTCGCCACACATACAATATCATCATTATTATTATTTTCGTAGATCAAATCAAGCATTAAAATCAATTTTTAGATGATCATTTGCGATATTATTGTTATAAGTTGAAAAAGAAGAAGTGATATTGATGACAATAAATACGTATTCAACTATTAATAATTAATATAGGTTCCTAAATATATGATCATCATCATCATCAATCATCAACATGCATGCCATGCTGCTTGAACGATAAAAGCAACAAATGGGTTGTTTCTGAGGGAATTTCTTGAGAACCAGTAAACTTATAATGGATTTAATATAAGCTGATATATATGTGTACACGTAAACGTACCTAGACCTAGATGATGTCACAGCAAAAAACAAGGCCTATTATAAAAATCTATGGGGAAAAGATGGAGTGCAGCGATGCAGTAACAAAATGGACAATAATCTAAGAAGACAATTTGGCACGATGAATAGCCCTGGTGTTTGTGTAAAAAAAATGCAACCATAGTATTTTCTAACACTTGTAATAGGATTTCAAAAAAGTAACCAAGAAAGTGCATTTTACAGCTTTGTTTGTAGACTGTAGAATGACACTACTTTTTAAAGTAATGTATTTATGACTCTTCTACAACCACTTACAACTTAACCCTGTCCAGTAGAATTTTTGTTGTATTTTATCTTTTTATTTTTTTGCAATAAATAACTCAAAAGTTAGAATACAATTAAGAGAATAATACCTAATTATTATCACTGTGTAAATGTGGTTGTGGTTGTAATTTCTTTGTAGTTTCTAAGATAAAAAATATTCGTATCTCGGTTTGGAGAGAATAGATAAATATTTTATTCCAGGTTGAAAAAAAAAGTTTCTGTAGAGATCAGCAAACAAACAATATTTTACACAATATTACGATATACATATTTTGCATCATTTATTGCGCATTAAAAAAAGTAACTAGCCCCCTGGTAGAAACCCAGACGGGTGGAGGTGCAAAGAGTGTAGGAGAGAGGCTAGAGGTAGAAGAAGAGGTAGGAAAAATACGGAATACTTAATAAAAAATAAATACATTATTCAGCAATTCAATCCAGACTTGCAAACAAATATACTTTTGTAGTTTTTTCCTTTAGTATTAATCATGTCAACTTTACTGGCAATTCAAGGAGAGATGTTTTTGTAAAGTTCAAGTTTTGTTAGTTTTTGTTTTGTTAAAAAGTTATAAACTAACTGCGCATTCATTTCTTTGTGAGCAAAACCACAACCATGCATAAGGTTTGAGTTCTGAAGATTTTTCCAGTTTGCTTGCTTATAAAAGCAAAAAAACAAGACAAGTAATGATAAGGATATACTTTTGTAATTGCTAAAACACAGGAATAATCCTTGATTTAAAAATCATCTTTATCATTTTCTTGTCAACGTCAAAATATCAACTTTGTTTGAAATTATCAAAAACAAGACGACAGTTTGATTTGTGGGGTTTTAAAAACCAACCATAAACACACTAAATATACTTAAAAGAAAAATTGTGTAAAAATAAATTTCTATCACCAGTTGACTATAATACTGGCCATTATACCGCTGTGATGTCTATTTGCCTCTAAGCTATAAGCCCAGAGTTACACAAACATGAACATTGTTAACCTAACCCTGATGCTCCTTGATACACCTATCAATCAATTCCTATTCCCTCTTAATGTTTATATCTACGTCATTTATAATACTGTAATCATTTAATTGGGGAACAAATGCATGCATTTTTACTAAAGTCAATGTCTTATAACCGGTGTCAATTAAATATTCCATTCCAAACAAAAACAAATCAAACGTTTTGGTTCTCGTGAATCCCATCGTCATGACCAGCTATTTTTGGTGGTGGGATAACAATGACCATGGCTTCACTGCCTCTACCCATGTCCTTACTTTAATTTTAAACAAATGGGATAAAACAAGGAAGTGGCACTAGTGGCAGATACATTTCTTTTAAAAATTCATTTTTTTAAATCTCCAAATGCTGTACATGTATACCTAGGTATTTTTTGTGTAAACTGTAATAGAACTGCGCATGTAATCATTGAAAAAAATATTTATTAAACATGTTTCGTGACTTATCATAATATTCTATATTCAAAGCACGAAGCGCCATCATGCCAGAGCAAGCTCCCCAACTACTAATCCCGATACAAGAAAAAAAAAATTGGGAGTTGATGATGCTGAATTGACTCTATTTGATCAATATTTTTATGGCAATGTTATAGCTACCTAGATAGAACTGCAGACAACCGAAAACTAATTCACAGTCAATTGAATGTAAGTGGAACAAAATTTTACCTATTGTGTAATAGCCTCTTCTTCTTTTCTTTCTTGTTAACTGAACTGCATCATATAATCTCATTGTAAATAAATCGCCAACCGATCTAATTTTTTTCTTTTTAATTCTGACTTCCAGCCAGTCTCAGCGTACGTGCATTTCCTAGCATAACCCACAACTTATCATATCTTCAAAATATAAGACGCTGTTGTTGGTGTTGGTGGTAGTAGTCACGGATGAGTTATAAATTATATATAAACATATATCTTCATAGGCATTTACTATATATGACCGTGTATAATTAGTAATTAAAATCTTGCATGCTATATTTTTGTTTATACGATGTTCATAACTATTTTCTTTACTAATTTTACATTCGCCTGACGCGTGTCCTCTTTTCTACTCTTTTTAACTCATTTTTTATCTCTTGGTGCTCTACTATTTGCTTGTCTTTTATATAAATAACATTATAATAATAAGTATAACATGTATCGTCAATACACACTAATTATATTTAATGATATTATCATTATATGCCAAAAAAACATGTTTTGTTCCCAGTTCCCATCTTCCATCCCCGAACACCAAAAAAACAACGGGTCAATGCTCAATTTAGTCATGTCAAATACATGATAGTAATATCAACGTAATATACTAACTTTAATGAATAGAATGAACATGATAATATATATTATAATGACACGAATATATTTACAGAAATTTTCACACATATAAAATCCAACATATACTTACTTTCGTAATGTCATTTCCAGAAAATATATATTCCTTTTAAAGATAAAACAGCAATCTTTCGGCGAGCAAGTCACTTTATTCAAAGTCAACCCAAAAAAAACACTTTGTGTCTGCGTTAGCTTAAGCACGTTCGTATTAGTAGTGTGTCACCTTTTCTCATTCTAATTTGCTTCACCTTTTTTTTAACGAATTATCACTTTATTTTCTTAAAAGTTTGAGATACAACAGACGGCTGATCTAGCTTTACCTAGAAATTGGCTGTTATCGAAAAATTTTAACATCAAATTTTCTTGTCACGTATGTATATATTTCGTCAGATTATTAAATCCAATTGCACTGATTCTGATAATCCTATCCTGTTGTCAATATACTAAAAATCGCCTATTTTTCTGCGCACTATACATTCCAAGAAGTATGTATCTCATATAATTCAAATAAATCAAGATGTAATAATAAAAAAGGTACATATAAAAGTTGTATCCGTGTGTAACCACATGTGGCGTGCGTGAAAATATAATGTAATACAATATATGTCAACGGGATTTACATATTTTTGGATAACATCAAAATGTTACTTTGCTCTGTATATATACTTTATCTTGTTGCTGTAACAAAAGCACTGCTTATTGCCATTTCAAATCAATTTTGTACACTAAAAACAGTACAGTTTTGTGTTTGAATATCCTAAAATTCTCTTTATCTATACTGAAATTGAATTGTGTATATAATATTGTAGGTTGTCTTCCCTTCTGTTCAGTTGGATGATGGTCTACTAATACTACAACTGCTGATGATAATGATATGATGTAATACTTCCATGTACAGAATAGTAATGTATGTTGTATTTCAACATAACAACAACCGAGAACACAGTGTCCTTCTGTTATATTCTTCTCTTACAGCTCATCACATCGTGTGTGTGTGTGTGTGTGTGTGTAATGTGTGTGCATTTTTTTTATCCAAACAAAATAATATAAAAACCCATTTGTCCAAAGCACATTGCATTGCATGTCACCACCACCAACATCACCTATTTACTTACTTTCCCTTGGATGTATGATGATGATAATAATATGATGTGTGTTTGGTATATAATGCCTTAATTTTAAAAGTACACACATTCACAACACAGCATGTTTTTATGATTTTATTTTGTACAAAATGCGTAGTAACAAACCTATTCCACCTGGTAAGCAAGTATACCTATACACTATATCCTTACGTACAGCATTTGAGCATAGTAGTATACCTAGCCAGTTTTTTGAGGTTTATTATTATACATGCAGCTATCAATTTACCAAATAATATAAAGGACTACTAAAAGAACGTCTTGTAGTAATTGAGTTGAGAATCCTTTTATTTTTTTTTGCAAGAGAGAATATCATCCCAAAAACATCACCAGCTCCACATGTTGGGCTCTCTCAAAAAACTCATGAAGCCGGTCATAAGGTACGTGATGCTCGTTCACGAGATTCCCCATTTATGTCGCTGTTGTGAACTGTAGCGTTTTAGTGCAAGTTTTACTTTTCATAGCAGGATTTCTCCTAGAGAGAGAAGAATCCAGACCAGGCTGCATACATGGACATATGACGCTTTTCATTTTATGACTATACCAGACTGGAATATCAAATGTCATTATTATTCAGCCTTTTCCCTCTTTTATCGCATATACTTTATACTTATATAAAGCTCCATTAAAGAAAAAATATGATCCCATCACATGCACACATCCCATCATCATTCCTCTTTTTTTAGTTTTGTTGTGGAGTGGAGTGGTGGTGTGTAGCCGGCCCATATAGCATATATGTAGTCGCAATTGTTGAGATAAGTTGATCTTTGAAGGACTTATCATCATTATCATCATCAAAGTTTGATTTGAAAAGAGATACGATGCGATAGGTACATACAAGTATACATAATATGTACACATGTGATACAATTCATTTTCCCCCTTATAATGAGAGGACAACACCGACACATACATATAAGTGTAAGTAGTATGTCCACAGTCCACATCCACTCTTTTGTCTGACCGTCACCGCCGGATCTGAGCTTTTATTGGGATTCATTAGCTCATTTCCTTCCATTCTGTTTCATTCCAAGCATACATATTACAAAGTTAGACAGAGCCAGAGCCATAATGCACCGCACCATACACACGACGACATAGAATAACAATAGCGTCCACACACACACAAGCCCTTCATAAATGCCTGGTTGTAGTCCAGAGAAAAGCACTCCGACTGTGATGCTGGATATTACATTAATAAACGACCCTTCTT
This sequence comes from Zhuqinia jingwanae, assembly GCA_027744095.1. Classification (NCBI taxonomy): domain Eukaryota; kingdom Metazoa; phylum Arthropoda; class Collembola; order Entomobryomorpha; family Paronellidae; genus Zhuqinia; species Zhuqinia jingwanae. The sequence continues at coordinate 4,386 of JAHZNC010002302.1, read as the reverse complement.
CTCTTCTCACGAGCCATTCAGTTTACCACCACCCTCATATCAAATCATTCCATATAGTACTAATACGTAGCGCAGTTAATAATATACATACATCTCTAATAGTATACACGACGAAAAATAGAAGAGAAGCCACTTGCTACTCTTTCCTACTGCCTCCTTCTCTTATTATATTACTATTACGTAATATAAATGGCACTTTTCCTTTGCCACCACCATCATCCTTTAATCATCATTATCATCGTGTGTTCCTTATCCAGCCAGCCAGTTCTTAATTTTCAGCCTTGTCCATGAAAAATAATTGGTGAATGTTGATCATCACCATCATCATCATCACTATCATCAACAACATGGTTGGAACGAAGGAGAACAAAAAAAAGCGAAAATGAATGAATGGCTGAGGATAAAAATGGTGAATGAAGCGTGCTAGATGCGCATGAAAAGGGATAAAAGTTTGCTCCTCTTTTGGAGTCAGCTCACTTCCAGATGACATGCATATGTTACATTTTTGGTTTATGCCAGTGGCAAAAAATAATAATAATGCGAAGGCTTTGACTGAACTTTGAAGAATTGATGTTGAGTGAAATGAGAAATGTTGAATGTGTGATGTTGAAGAAGATGATGGGTGATATTTGATGTACGATGTGAAATGCAAATGGTGCGGTGCCGGGTAAAAAAAAACTCACACACACACACATGCTCACATCATGCAAGGCACGGTAATAACAGCAATAATAATCCAACATGAAATGAATGCAGTATGACTATAGTTTAATTCAAGTCAGGAAAAGAAGCGAGAAAGAAAGTAAAATCAAAAAAAGTGTATGTGAAGGGAGAAGTTTGAGGATCAAGATAGGGGAAAAACGGGAAGATCATGATGATGATCATCATTTTCCCCGTTGATTCTCCAGCGGATAGCTGATAGCGGATGTTTTGCTCTTTGCTAATGCTCTCCATAAATCCTCCGTGTTTCAAGAAAATTAGTGATTTTCAAATGTATAAATAGGGGGATAATTCATGATGAACGCTTTACTTTATTTATTTATTGCGTAATATCTGCTGAAAATCCGCCGTGAAGTTTTTTGGAGAATCAAAACTGTTGGAAAATATTATTGCTTTCACGAGCAAGCCATTTAGCTGTATATGTGCTTATGTATAGGTATACATAGTTATATCTGCGCTATTATGTATGCATGACCAGGGAGCATTTAAGCCAAAAAAACTAAGGAAAATAGATATGCTTCCTGAACTGAACATTTAAGCCAAAAAAACCAAGGAAAATAGATATGCTTCCTGAACTGACTTGACAATATATATACCTATATGCAATAATGAAGGTATGAATTTTCTTCATTTATATATAGTAGCTTGTGTTGTTTGTGCTATGCTCTTGTGAGATGGTAATGATGACGATTTATTTTGTTCATTTAAAACTTTTTCAATGATCATGCTGATGACGATGATGGTGCGTTCATGCGTGCAAAGTGCGTACAAAACACCGGAGCGGAGGAGGAGTACGTAGAAAGAATACGATATAGCAGTCAAGTCAAAGTCAAGATGACGATAATGAGCTCTGTGTACTGTGCGTATTTCCTTTGAGAATGTGTTTTGAATGTACCACCATTACCATCATAATCATTCACTTGGCTATATCCAAAAAAAAAAACTCTACCAACCAATTTTTTTTTTTACTTTGAAAACTTTATATATATTTTTTACTGTTTTTTTGTGACGGTGACGATGTAAGACGCAAGTAGTATTGTGTGCTATAAAGAATAATGATAACGACTTATTTCTCCATTTTACGCATTACGTACATATGCATATATTATATAATAGCTGCTTATGGGTATTGCGTATGTATGCATTTATTTATGCACGTAAAATTGCATGTACACATGAAAAAACTCAATAATAAATACAGCCACGACACTACTATAACTGCAATGACGCCATCCTATACTCCTCCTCCATACAAACATTTTTTTAAAGAAGTTCGAAGACCTTATCACTTTCAAAGTTTCAAACATCAAATCATAGCAGAGCAGCAGATGAAATGCTGCACTACTGTTGACTGTATGCATTTTTTGAAAGTTTCTAAAAAAAACGCCAAAAATCGAATAGAGAAGCAGCGTGAATGCAAATGCGAACTAAAGAATACAAGAAGCAAAAAGGGAAGGAGGAATGCAAGAATTTATGCCGCTGGTTTTTTGGACAATTCCTGGGAACTTGACTTTACATGCTTCACTGAAATACTCTTCCCGCACTGGTTATTTGTTTGGTGGTGGTGCAAAGTATGGAATGGAATGCAGTTTTTCTTTTCTTTTTTTATCAAGGAAGAAATACATACATTGCTAGAATTTTCGTTTACATGAGTTTACGCAAGTCGACAAGTTGGAAAAATAAGCGCAAAATAAATATTTTGGAGGATTGTGGACAATTTGAATTTCGATATGGCATCGCACATGACTCATGTATAGATATAAATACATAATATACTTACACGATACTATACTCAGTATAGGGCTCAAATCATGTTACCTTTTTAATATTATTATTATTACGTTTGATTATGTGAACAAATGCGGAAATATGTATTTTCATCAGGTTTTCAGAAGGAAAAGTTCTCTCCTGGAGTTCTTCTAAGGACGAGGACACGCACGTTCGTCCAAGACAAGTACACATATACGCCATATTTTTATGATTATTGCACATTGACTTTGTTGAGAAAATAAAATAAAACTCTTAACCGTTTTGTTTGTTTGATTATTCATCTTTTTTCCTGCAACTCTATCTCCTCCTCTTCTAGCAGCAGCAGTCATACAAATTTCTCATAAGGAAATAATAGCAAAAGAAAGGTGGAGTGCACAATAATAACAATGGAAAAGGGCAAACTTATTCATCCTAAACATGGTCCCAAGTAACATGCATGTATATGTTCGTACATGGGTTTTTACAAGGTGGTAGCATAAAAAAAAGTGTTGTAAGTTGGCGATGGCATTTGATGGCAGCACACAGCAGTTCTTCATCATTCATTATACCATCTTGTATGTGAATTTTCTTCTCCAGTCAAGTCAAGTCGTCATACTCAAAAGAAATAAGCACCACAGTCGTATTGTTACATTCCATTGTTGGCATTTATATATTAAATATGGTAATGAGCTTGGAGGGTGCATAAATAAAATGGAACATTTTTACTCGTGTAGCTATTTATTTTTTTAGATGTTACGTACAGCAGCANTTGTTACATTCCATTGTTGGCATTTATATATTAAATATGGTAATGAGCTTGGAGGGTGCATAAATAAAATGGAACATTTTTACTCGTGTAGCTATTTATTTTTTTAGATGTTACGTACAGCAGCATGTATATAGCATCATGTATGTAAATAAAGCTTATTTTTTGTCCTGGAACTTTATTTGCGTAAGAATAGATAATTATAATTTAAGTTCCGCTTTTTCCAGTTTCCAAAAATGGGCAAAATGCACTAAAAAAGCCAACCTCTGGAAGAATATAAAATGTATATTTTTTGCGCAATCAAAAACTCTTATTTTGGGTGGAATCCACCACTTAAATATCGGTGCCTAGAAGAATAGGTAATTTTTCTCAGTACCCATACAGTCAACAATGCATCATTACATATCATAATATTATTATGCTTGCATGTATGTAAGCAAACATGTCTTATGACATGACAATGAACAACAACAATGAAAAAATATTATGATAATAATAATGTCATGTTCAAGTGATGTGCAACAACTTGTTCGAAAACAAAAAAAACTAAACTGGGTCCAGCCAATTTGCCCCGGGATCTTCTCATGAAAAAAACAAAAACCATCATCATCATCAACATAAACTTCTTACATAACACAAGGCATTATGGTCCCTTTTACAAAAACCAAGTTTTAAGAATTTTCTTTTTTCTAATTTATTTACTTTTATGACTTTGTTGAACTTCTGCTTATGTGCAAGATGTATGAATAAATATGAACTCGTAATTTATGCACGAGGACGAAACGATGGACAAAACGGGGTGGTTGCTGTTGTGTAACACGGAAAATTCCCTTAAAATATACATAACTTTTCTATTGAATTTTTAAATTGCAGCGTGTCATTTCAGCCGAAAATATTAAGCGATGGCGATCGTGACTATGTGACGCTGTTGCTATTTTGTAGGCAATGCCGTAAATACATGTGTGTGTTTAGTGTAGTCTCAATTTTTCCTTATCGTTTTATCCTCCAGGAAACTTGACATGACAGTCTAAAAAAATGCCGTTTTCCAAGCAATGCATACATACTTGTATAAGTAGGTAGCTACATGGTTTTCTTCAGCAACGAAAAGTGTAATAGTAACTGTTGTAATAGTAAAGCTCTATAATGGAATA
>JAHZNC010002301.1:0-15261 GCA_027744095.1 Zhuqinia jingwanae | reverse complement strand
TTCCTGTCTACTCTACACATTAAGTGCGAACAGCAGCAGCAGCAACAACAACAAGACAACATCCCAACAAACAAATGTACATAATCTGTACCTGCGAGTTTCCTTCCTTTACTTGAGACGAGCTGCTAGACTATTGTGAGCTGCAAACCAACAACCAACTTACTTAAGTGGGAAATATCAAGAATGCAAGAAGACAGCTCAACAACAACAAAACACTTCTTCCACTTTTAGCCACCAAGCCTAAAACTGGCACGGTGGTTACTATACTACTATCTTTTCTTGTACTTTGCCAATAAGCTACATACACACACACACTAAAACCACCACCACCACCACACTCAACAAAAATAATAATATTTTTTATCACATCACAAAGTTGTATATTATGTAGAGTAGCAGTTTTCCACAAACACACACACACAAACGGAGAAAGTGCGCAGCATTCACGAGAGCTCTTTTTTTTACTAAACTAACTTATAAAAGAAGTATAGTCTCTTTTGCGGGGACTATGTCCACTTTCCAGAGAAAATAAGGGGAAAGGGTCCATGGGACCTATTACAGTTGAAAAGCTGCCGATGAAGAAAAGAAGGGCAAACTAGACGGAGAGACCAATGAACGTTGAATGAAAATTATGTTGTTTCCTACAATGTGATATAAAATTCTTGCCTCACAACAACAACAACAGCTTCTTACTTAAAATATATTGACTGTGTGACTGGTGAGTGTATATGTGTGTGGAGCATTCAAGTCTTCTTCCATTCTTTTACACAGAGAGACAGAGAGAAGTTGTGAGACTGCAATATATTTGTTGAGCGACAGCCTCATGAAACCAGTGTGAAGCTCTATGGCACTTCTTCTTTTTTTAAGAAGAAGATAAAAAGACTCGAACCGAAGAAGAAGAAGAAGAACCTAAGGAACAATTTACTACTTTATCTGCCTTTTCCTGCCTATCTACATCTTACCTTGTTTTTTTTTCTTCGTATTTGGTTTGGTGATAATAATAAAAGCGTAACTACTTGGTTCGCTGCTTTTCTTTCAATCTCTTCTCTTCCTCCCTCCTCCCTCTCTCACTCTTGAAGAAAATGTAAGACAAGTGGCAAATAATAAGAAAGTCACTTTGGTATTTTGTTTCTTTTTATTTTTCTTAAGTGGACCACTTGTCTTGGTTTACCTTGATGTCTGCTATTCTTACAGCTGCACAACAACAAGACATAACTCACCAGTGACTCTTTCGTACCACACACACAATTTTTTCTTTTGCTTTTTTTACACCCTAAATGTTATAAAGCCAAAATAGTACAAAAATGCATATAGGTATAAAAAGAGATAAAAAACGCCTGCCGTGCGGATTGTATCCTTTTTGTCACTACATATACTCTACTCTTCTTGATGCGGTGGCTGCCGCCGTGTTGTGTTGTTTTATTTAGTAACTGATGCATTAATAAGGAAAAAGTAGGAACAACACACTATATCACGTCATTCACCTTCACCAAAAAAAGAAGAAGAAAAGTCAAGTGAGCCGAACAAGTTGTGAGTCGAGTACATGAATCGGATGAGAGAAGCTTATCTTAAAAGTTTCTATATATCTTCAACAACTCACCTACTACGCCGGCTTCTTGCTTTTTTGGTTAGTTACCTTTTTTCAAAGAGAAATCCGTATTTTGTACAGAAAATATACGATGCATCCCAAATAATACCTATTTGATAATATGCCTATACACAGCAGATAAATAAGTACCTACATGCATACATGCATCTATATATCTCGGTAATAATAGTAGGAGCAGCAGTAAAAAACGTATCAATACGCTTGTTTGTTAGTTTTTTTTGTCTGCGGATGTATGTGCGCTCGTAAACAGGATATAATTTTTTTTAAGAAAAAAAAATACATTGACACACTATTCATTATAAAGAGTACAAAGCATTTTTAAAAAAATGCCCGAATAAGCCTTCTGAATAAATGAAATATTTACAAAAAAGTAGAGACATAAAAAGAAAGTATATAAATATTGTAATGTACCCCAAATTCCATCTACCTCAAGTTCAGTCCGCAGCAGCAGCAATAAAAAATAACTTCAAAAGGCATGGCAGGGAAAAAAGTTAATTTTCTATTACTTTTTGTTGTTGTTATTTTCTTAGCTTCTCTGCTTTTTACTTTCTTTTGGGAGAAAGCTGTATACACACAACCCAACATTACCTACATACCTATGCACACACACACACAGTATTCCTTATTATATGACTACCGATACAAAAAACTGCAATATGCCAGTGCAAATTTGCTTCTGCTTCTCTGACTTTTCTGAAAACTAGTGAAAATGTGTATACCGTTTGGCGGGAGTTGGTGCCGGTGGTGCCGACAAGCTTAAGCACTCAAACGTTTCAACTCTTGAAAAAAGTCAAGCTTATTTGAACCCTATCTCTCTCTCCCTCTCTCTCTCTCTCTCTCTTACAACGCTTCTTACTTATTAGTATTCTTTTTTTGTGGTAATGGTACCAGTAGTACCACTGCTACTACTGTTGAGTTGACTTGACTAACTATGACTAAAAATATAAAACGGTACAGCAAACGAGTTAGCATCAACAATGCAGCAGCATCAGTCGTAGTAGTACAGCAGTACTAAAAAAAAGTTTTCTGTTTTCTGCTCAAGCTTCCTGAGTAAAACACAACAGCAGTGAGGCTGTATGTGGCAGTAGTAGTAATCATCTATCCAACTTAAGTATAAAGTAAGTAAGTAGTACACTCTTTCATGCTGCTCCTATAACTACTGGTACTACTGCAGCAGCAACCGCTTTTACGTTTCTCTCTCTCTGTATTTTATGTACAGCTGCATCAAATCTTATTCCTTTTTCTGTACTTTTTTTCCCGTCGCCAAAAACTCGGTTATTTTTTCATCATCTGATTCTTCTATTACTTTTTAGTCTCCTTTCCCTTTACAAGTACATTAGTAGTATGAAAGTAAAAAGTAGACTAGCACACAAGTCCTATCATTATCATCATCACACATTACGCTTCCTCTACTCTCCTCTCTGCTTGCTAAAAGGACTAGCATAGTATCTCCAAGTTGAATAAGCCAGTGAAGCGAATAGAGAGAAAAAAGTAAAATCTTTCCTTTTCTTTCAAAGAAAACCAAGGGGTCTCTCTCTCTCTCTTTCAACTCTTCAAGTCTCTTTGGTAGAACAAAAAAAAGGAAAAATATAAATACTTAAGTAACATAAATATTGGTAGTAGCGCTAGGCTATATATTACAACCACAAGATAAAATGTGAATAAAACAGCGTTTAAATGGTAGTGCAGCATTCAATGCTATACATACAACAGAAGTAGTAGAAGTGCAGGCAATTTTTTTGTGTGTATGGTGTTGATGGAAGCAAGTGAGTAAAATGCAAAACCCATTTAGACCATATCTAAATGCACATGGGTTTTTATTTTTGAATATATATATATTTCATTGATGCCGACAGGGTTAAATGAATATATAAATATATTAGATACAATGTTAAAAAATATCAGCTGTCTCTTGTATCCTGCGTCTAAAAGTTTTCTATGAAATACAGATCAGAGTAGAGAGAAGCAAAGAATGAGTACAGTGAACTTTCTATCATTAAGTTCTCACTTCCTGTGACTGTTGAATACGTTACAATATGACCATATACGATTTATTGTGTGGTGTGGTCTAGTTTGGTGTGAGTTTCTTTTTTTTTTGCACGTATAGTTGTTCTAAAAACTTTAATGGATTACATACCCATATTATATGACTAGCTAAAAAAAGAAAACTTAAAAAAGGCAAACTTGCAAGATTTTTTTTTGGTGATTCCATGAAAAAATAGGGACATACGTGCATGTTATTGTATCTTTAGTATGCTAACTAGTATAGTAGCTGTCATTATTATTTCATGTTCACATGAACATATTATTACAGCTTGAAATGATATGATCCTATAAACATATCTGAAAATAAATACTACATGGGTGTAATCTACGCNTATGATCCTATAAACATATCTGAAAATAAATACTACATGGGTGTAATCTACGCTTTCTCATATTGTATTTATCAGACTAACCGCTATTCCTATTCCTTTTCATTTACTCGACCCAAATTTTCCCTGTGAGTATTATGTATATAATCATATGATGATCGTGATGATGATGATGATGACGAAACTATAGTGATCGCAGAGTAAGAGTGCTCTTCTAGTAGAACAGCTTACAAGAAAAAGAAGAGGGGGAAAAAAAGAAAAAAGTCATTTCGGTAGAAGCAGTGCCAATATGAAAGCCTATATATCTACTGGCACGTCTATCTAGTATATGTATAGTAGTGGAAAGTTACACTACCGCGAGTGAAGTAAAAAGTTGTCCCAAGACACTTGTTGAATGCATTACAGACGACAGAGTATGAAGTATAGGCTACGCTGCCAGCTTTTTTTACTATATGCTATGAATGAATATATATAAGGAAGGGCTATGTTGATGTATACATTCATATGTAATATGTATGTATGTCGGATATATATGTTTTTTGTAGCTAAAGATTCAACTTATTTTCACTGCTTGGATTTGTAGAAAGAAACGGGGGAAATGAGAAAGGTAGGCAGAAAGAAAGAGAAAAAAATGTATTTTTTATTTTCGGAGGAAAGCCATATAACAGCATCAGGACTAGCTTTGACTGAAAGTAAGATATTATAGCATGCTGCTGTCGCTGAGTTGCACGTTTTTTTGGCTTCTTTTGTGTGTTGTATGTGTGTACACTTTCATTTCCTTCTTTTCTTTTGCTTATTTGGAATTCTATCCGGTCACCATGCGAGAAGAGAGGCTGTGTATAAGATGAAGAATACTGAGAAGAAGACGAGAGACAGAGAGGGAATAAATAAAAACGAAAAAGAAGCAAAAATACGCACGTTTCCTGTTCACTTCTTATTTACTTTCACTGCTAGTTTTTCTTCATTTTTTGGGTTGCTATATGGTCTCTCGTGGTGAATGTTACTTATTTTTATCGTTCATCGTCAGTTTCATTTACCAAAAAAGGAGAGAAAAGCAAGAGTTTTGAACCAAGTATGAGAGAAAAACGAAACACAAATACAGAGATATACCTATACATACACACGTAATAAAAGATGAAAAAAAGATAATAAAAATCTGAGCTGTGTGCTGTGAGATGTGAGTAGTTTTGTTTTAATGAAAATACTCAGAGATATACACAGCAGCCCATGTTGCTGATCCCATATAACTTTATTGGATTGTATTCCATTTTGTTATAGCTATTCTCTCGTCACTTTATAAATATTTTAAACTGTATGAAAGATTCACGTATGAAATATTAAAGTCAGAAAAAGTTGTGTAGGTACATATAAATAAAACAGTTGCATTTCTGAAAATAAGAATTCCTCGCTGAAATATTCATCCGCATATTTCATAACTAATTCATTACAATGAAGATTGGTTGAAAATCTGTCGAATGACTATAGAAACCGTTTGTTTAGTAATCAAACTCTTTTAAACATGGGTCATCATAAAGTATACCACCACAAGCAAAATAAAAATGTCTTAAATAACTTTATATTTACGAAAATTTGATGACAAGGGACGGACGGACTAATCAGATTGACTCGTCGTTTTGATAAAAGACATTATACTTCATATACCTTAATAATGTACGGCTCTACCGTCTGACGATGTATGTGTATGGAAGGTAGGAGCAGCCGGGTAAAAAGAAGAAAAGAGCAGCTGGCTGTGAAATGAGACTATGCGTCTTTAGTTTGGATATGAGAGAAAGTTGGATCTGAAATAATAATAATATGTTTTATTCCATAATAATATTATAAAACAATACATATTGTATCTGGTTCATGAATATACATATAGGTATATATTTTAGAGGAGGAGAAGCTCCAATAATGCGACATCAGCAGCAGTAGACAGGTACATGGGGTGTGTGTGCTGATGCTCTTTGTAGAGATTTATATAAGGAAAAAAATCTTGATGATGATCACACAAGCACACAGATTCTAATCTAATGGCTCGTTGGTTTTTTCTTTTCTGTTTTGGAGCAACATACTTTTTACTTGTTCAAGGCAGCAGCAGCAGCAGCCGCCGCAGCAGTAAAGCCTTACAAATTACTCTGTGTGCTTAGGTACATATACGTATTTATGTTTAAAATATTTACATGGATACTACCAGAGGAAACGAGGGTGGTTCCTTTACACAAGTTTTACACAAACACTAACAGCAACGCGTTTCTTGTTGTTGCTATTGTTTAGTCTTTAAATGAATGTGTACCAACTGGCATCTTCAAATCAGTACATTTTTTTGTTTGGGTCTGCTCGTTTTAGGAAGGAAGCTCGGAAGGAAAGAGAGAAAAGTTACAAATCTACTAAACGATTTCGGAGCATGTTTCGCACAAATGGAAAAGGGAGTTTACTTAATGCCATATTCACTTTATTCTGCATTTTCATTTTCTCACGTGTTTTTCCTCACACTAACACCAAAAGTAAAAGCGTTCCTTTTTTTTAAACGTTGTGTGTTGGTACGCTTTTTGGGTCGGAATCACTTTTTAATGTGGACTTTTCTTCTTTTCTGGATTAAAAATTACAACTGGAAAATACTATGTCATTATTTAACGAAAAGAAAAACCTACACTGTCAAAAAAAGCAAACAAATGAATTAAATCTGTTCCAACTCACATCCACTTAAATTATCATGAGTCCGGTGTAAATTTTAGTTTCACCCTGTATCTCGCCTTGTCCATTTTATTTTTCTCAACCTCTTCAAGTAGTTGTAGTGCTGCTTACACTACTACTACTACCACTTGAAGACATTAGGTAGAAGGCGATGGGAAGACAGGAAACGAAAAACTTTATTTTTTTGGAAGTGGAAGTGTTTGTTCAAAAGTGAAAGTTTCTTTTTCTTTTTTTAGTATATATATTTTAAAACGTAGCATATTGCTTCTAGCATCATTTTCTCGGTAATACAATATGCATTAGCGCAAAAACACATACTATGCAAGAAATATATGAGTATACAAATCAGTTAGTTTCTCTCTCAAATTTTATGTATCTTGTTTGCTACAATAATGCCACTATATTTTATTCACGCGTATTTTCTTCGTCTCGGCAACATTTTGCGCTGTATTTATTTTCCCATTCCTATTTTTTTTGATTCCGCAGTATTTCCTTTGTAAGCTTCCATCCAAGTTTGTTTATATTTATGTTTGAATGCATTGTTTATACTCTTTTTAGCCACTTTTCCACGTCCTTCGCATTTTATCATTTAAAAAAAACTATGGGCGTAACATCATTATTATACCATATATCATTATTATTATTATTATTATTATTATTTGTACAAGAGAAAGAGAAGAAAAAGAAGATTCATTCATAATGCATTATCTCTTTTCTTGTCGCCTGGTCTTTGTACATTTATATATATATTTGGTTGTTATTTATGACACTTGTATATATGGGGAAAACTTCTTTATTTGGTTTATTTGATCTGCAACCAAACAAAAAGCTCTGCAGCAGCAGCAACCATGAAAGTTGTTTTTACCAGAGATTTACTGTAAAAACAAAGCTATTATTTAAGATAAAAAACGGAATATAACAGAAAATAGTGCGACCATTTTATAATCACCACTAAAACAAGAAAAGAAAATTGAGTAGTAGTGGTAAGTCAGTATATATAAATAAACCAGCAATGTGGCTGCTGCTGTGGTATATGGTGGTTGGAGAAGACGAGGTGATGATGCTTATAAGTCTTCTCACATAATGCTAATATTATGCTTATTGCATGGCCGTCTATCATCCGTTTCTGCAATTCTCACGGGGTACGTTACGTGGGTAGGTTCATTTTTTATACCTCGCCGTTATATGCTTTTTTGGAACCAAACTAAAAAAAAGTATTAAGTAAATTCGGTAATGTGAAAAATTAACCACGTAGAGCTCGAAGAAACACACAAAAATAAATCCTCAAGAGCTAATCAAAAAAAAAATTTAATGTGATGTATACCGACCCAAATACCCGCATTAAATTTTTTTTGCTTTACTTTTTCTTACCATTTGCCATTTATATATGCATCTATACAATATTATATAATTTTAAATAGAAATGACATTCTCTAATGCTGCTGTTTTGCTATATAAAATGTGTATAGCAGTTACTATTGCACTTTACGCAGTTTATACTTTGTAAAAAAGGGGTTATTTTCTGGCGTGCAGCCCGCTACATAATATATTTCAGTGTTTTTTTGCTATATAAAATGTGTATAGCAGTTACTATTGCACTTTACGCAGTTTATACTTTGTAAAAAAGGGGTTATTTTCTGGCGTGCAGCCCGCTACATAATATATATATGTGTTTATAAGTGCCTTTCTCCAAACCAACAATTCTGCTGACAAGAAAAGAAAATGTATGTAAAAATGTAAAGGCGGACAAGCAGTGTTGTAGAAAACGTGAGGATGGATTATTATTAACGCTATTATGATGATTATTATGGGATTTGGCTGGAGGCAGGCAAGCAAAAAAGCTAGTACATATAGAATGCACATACTATAAAGACATAATTTACTATAAGGGCACTTTATCTTGCCTTCTCTATGCAAAAAAAACGTAGCATGTGCATTATTACATCATCAACATCATCATCATTGCAAGCAAAGGTAAAACCTTGCTTCTTCTTCTCTAGTTTCATTTTTCTCTTGAAATCCACGGAATTTTTTTTATACAGAAAGACATGCCGAATATTTTTGCAAGGTACTACGTTTCTTGGTGGTGGTATATTTAGTATTAAAAAATATTACCTGGTATTTGTGAGCTGTGTGTGCGTGTGTGTAGCTTTTCTCTTGAAATCCAGTGAATTTTTTTTATACAGAAAGACATGCCGAATATTTTTGCAAGGTACTACGTTTCTTGGTGGTGGTATATTTAGTATTAAAAAATATTACCTGGTATTTGTGAGGTGTGTGTGCGTGTGTGTAGCTGTACAGGTGGTATAGTGGTATACAGTGTGGCAATGGATATCTTGGTGGTATGGGAACAAAAAGAAAGAAAGATGATGATGATGATGATGATGATGATGCTGGCTCACAGTATTTCTTTTTTTTTACGAATTTGGTGGTGGTGATGAACATGGAGTGTGGTATTTTATGTCAGTCCTCGCCAAGTTTATAAAGTGTAAAAGATGATGATTATTAGAGGAGAATTATTACCTTTTCTCTCGCTCTCTGTTTACTGCTTATTTTCTTTCTCAACACAAGAAAGTGGGATATTTTTTAAAAGAAAATAAGAAAATTTCATTTTATCATCGCTTTAAAAAAAAGTTTTGCTGTTGAACCAAACTGTAAATGGATGTCTTCCTTTCAAAATGGAGAAACATATAGGTATATAGTTTACAGTTTTTTTTCTCTAAAAAGAATGAAAATGTAAAATCTTTATCTACTCTTTTCAAGTGGGTTGTCTAGATGGAGACCTACGTACATATTTATACATATATAATAGCAACAAAGGAAAGAGGATATTATGAACATTTTAAAGCGGGTAAAAACGAGGAGAAAAGTTGCAAAAAAAATCATTTCATTCCGGCTATCTTCTAGTAGACACTTTTAAACTAAAAATCTGTTTTTGCTACTACTGGTACGTGTGTATTAAGTCGTACGTCCAGCTGCAACTGTGTCAGCACCACCACCACCCGCAGAATATAAAAATAGAGCCCTGATAACACTGAAAAGTAGACGAGAGGACCGACCGACTTTCTCCTTCGACTCGACCGCATCATCATCTCGAAAGGAATAGGAAAACTACTATACACTTTTGCTATTATGCCAGATGGTTCCCACGATGGTTACAAAACTAAAGCTAATCCTAAACTTTTTAGCCATTCTGCTTTATCTTTTTGTGTCTGTCGGTATACATGATACACATAATATGCCTACTTTGTATATACATTATTACATACCTACCTTGTGGTATGTACGTACGTTTTTGTCGTCGCTTATATACTCGCTACTTCTCTTACTACTACTGAGAGTGAGAATGGATTGTAAAAAGTGAACTGCTTTTATACTTACGTGTGTTCTTTTGATGCTCCAGCTTTCTTTATCCGTCCATTAATCCCATTGCGCACGTTTGTCCAAATGGCAATACGTTTATTTTGGCCTCAACTCGAGCTGAATTGTTTTCAAACTTCTTCATTGACCTTTGACGATTCTTCTTCACTTTTTTTTGAGAGACACTTTTAACATTCACAATTACACGGTTGCTTGCTTAAAAAACGACTCACCCATTTGCTCTCCCCATTATACATGCTTATATAAAGCTATTTAGCACTTTTGTTCTTTTTTTTATTGCACTGCACTGACACACGCACAACTGTTTTTATTATTACTTAACTGTGTGGAATTTTCAACTATGGGACGACGACGACGACAATACAACAACAAAGGAAACTCTTGGGATGATGATAATAATAATAGCAATAGTAATAATAATGAACACGAACAATGATGCTTTCACTTTTTTTTTTGCTTCTACTTCGACAACAGCGGCGCCTGCTTGCTGAACGCGGTCATGAGCTGCTCACGTTGTTGCTGTTTTCTTTCGTCTGACTGCGAGAACCCATTCATTCATCTGACGAACTTTCCTTTGTGCCGCTACACCACGCTTTTTACATTTTCACTACACAACTAGACCATATACAAAAGTACTACGTTGAGCTTGGGCTCTGCATCTGAGACTTCTTGTGAATGCATGTCATTAGTAGTATCTATATAGTATAGTGGGAAAGGCACGCAAGCTCACTCACTACTTCCACTGAAGAAAAAAAAACACACATTCACCACCACTACTATGTACACTCATGTATGATGAATGTACTAAACACTCGTGTCGACTTTAGTGCTGCTTGCTTGCACAGATTTTGCATTTTGATACAGTTAATTAAGATGTGGTACACATATAAATACATATGTACATATATGCACAGCAGTAGCAGCTTGATACAAAAAACTGGGTGCACACTCTGTATTATATCTAATAAGGTGTGGGGGTAGTTGTAGTATTAGCTTAGCAAAAAAGAAATCTTCTTGACAGATGAGATGAAAAAACAAAATGAGTTGCTTAACTAACTACTTTGGACAAACTACTACACTACACTACATATTTATATATACACTTTGTCGGCTCACACGTAAAACATAATGAAAACACGGTGATGATGATCATGATCACGCTGCTATATACTACTGCTGACGTGACGGAATGGTTCAAAAAAAATATGAAAAGTTCAGGAAGATGAGTAGGGAGAGAAAGAGATGTAGAAGGGAGAAGCATCGGATGACGATGATGATGTTGATGATGAGCATACATCTCACTTGTTCTTTCCCAATTTTCACTTTTGTGAACACGAACATGATGATGTTGCTGTTGCTGCTGCTGATGATGATGATGATCGTGGCTAAGTCACTTTAACAATAAGTGAGTAATTGTACAAAAAAAGAGAAAAAATGGAACAGGAGGAAAAAATGGAGAGAAAGCGAGAGTGAGTGGGCTACAGCTCCACTGAACCAAAATCAAAAAAACCCGCTGTCATCATAATATTGTCACTGTTTACACACATACCAGAATACCAGTATAGCCATATTCATATTATAAACCTTATTATGTAGAAAAGTCACTTTCCCTTTATTAATCAGCCACTCTTCTGCTACTGTGCACTTTACTAGATAATCGTGCACAAAAACACGACATAAATAGAAATATTCACTGACGACATGCCACTTTTATGTAAATGTGTTGCGTTAGTATCCATCCCGCATTTTCAGCAGCAACGGGATACCAAAAAAATGTAAGATGAAAGTAAGCAAAGCAAAAGCTAGCACACAAGCAGTAGCAATATGAAAGTTGTTGTTGTTGTTGTTGTTATTGTTAGAATATACATATATGCCAATAAGTCAAATAGATGTAGTGCTGTCTGTGAGGAGATGATTATATTATGCATACAGAATTTTTTTTGAAGATGATAAAATTAAAAGCCACCTAGTTTGTAAAGTAACTAATAAGTAACACACACACACAAACAGCAGCATTCACAATATTATCCAAACAATTAGGTATAGACGTGTGTTTAAAAAATAGGTATTATACATAAGTTACACACAACAGCAGAAGCGGAAAAAATAAGTTTTGTCAGTAAACAGGAAAAAAGTTTCCTCATAACTAAAATATACCTGCTACGCAGACATACGAGACTTTTGAAACGCAAAAATGTTATGAAAGCAAGAAAAAAGAAAAAAAATGAAAGAGATAAGGCATTCACAAATAAGAGGCGTAGCGCTAAAAAAGGAAGCGAGAGATATGATGAACGTATAATAATATGGATGTATGTATATTTTATACCTATAATGTTTTGAGCTATGTTGAAATAAGGATGGATGGATATTATGCAACGACAAGCATTTTTCTTTCAAGTGGATGATGATAAAGCTATAGTGAGTAAAATGTGTAAACTGAGTGAGTCGTGTCGAGCTTTAAGCAAGAGGATTTTATGCATACATATTATAATCCATCTCTATCGCGTCATCACACACCATAGCAGTGTATTATTGTATTATAATATGCAGAAAGAGAGAGATGGTAGATTGAAAGCGCAGAAGGAAAGTTGTGTAAAAAATAAGTATATAGGTACCATATAGTATCAACATCACTTTCCACTAAATATATCAAGAGGATAAAAAAGAAGATTATCAACAAGGCATCCTCATCCTAGCTTTCCAGTTTTCACAGCTGTCAGAGTAAGCTGCTGTTGTAAGGAGTAGTGAATTTTTGAATTTGAAATCTATATAAATATTCAAACCAGTGAACTTTTATACGTATTTATATATACACACACACAAGAGCTTGTAAACATATTATAAATATTGGGGTATATGTAGAAGATGAGGAAATACTTTGACTTTTTTATGTTGCAATATTTTTTGTATCATTTTTGCAACTTTATTTTTTATACGAGAAGAAAATAATGTAATAGGAGGCGAATATATATATATAAAAATATAAGCACGTTTCCATCATATTTCTATTTTTATTGAGCTTGTGCTTGAGTATGTGTGTGTGTGTGATATCATCTGATCCTATCTATTGGTCTTCTCTCAAATATAATGATGATCTCTAGGAAGATGATGTGATGAAATGGTGATCATAATACGACAGTAATGCTCTTTAGTCTTTCGAATATCAGTACTAAAAATAGTCGTGGATTTTGATATAATTTTTGTTTAGTAAAGTATATCGTGTTCCTATTATGTCGCCGTTTTATGGGGATTGCAACATGAGTGAGGGAAAAAGTGAAATGTAAGCAGCTTTTTTATGCTCGACAGTTTTTTAATTCAGGGAAGTAGAGAGATAATATATATGTAAGTAGTCTTTTCATATCATGCAAGAATTTTCGCTGTCATAAAACAGCAGTCAATGGAGGAGAAATTAATGAATGATATTTTATTTTTAGTACTCCACTTACCACATTCTCAAACTTTTCCAATTTTATAAAATGTATCCTTGTATTTAATACTAAATGTATTAAAGCAAAAAAACTTTTATAGAATGGCGACGACAAAAAATTCACCATTGTTACATTATATTTATATTTTCAATGACGATGGAAAAAGGGTGAAATATGATTCTAAGGAGATATTGTTATCATCAGAAAAATTAAATAACTGGAAAAGGATTAGGAAAAAGGGGGAGTACAACAACCTTTCAAAATATTCCCGGGAAAGTATACAATACCATATAGTAATAATAAAAACATTAAGCCTCTTACATTTATCACTTTATCAGCTACACTCATGCAAAGTATATTAGATATTATGTATGTATTTTTATTTGTAGGTTTTATAATTATTATTTTTTTATAAGAGATTTTCTCTTGACGCTAAAAATCATTACCGGTTTTCCTCTAAATCCGGCATTACTTTTATATGTGGGCTTGTTTCACACAACGAAATGTGTATCTAGAGGATAAAAAAATGCTGTCGTTTTCAGGAATACGACACCTGCTGTGCACAAGATCATGATGATGATTATTATATTGTATGCGTGTGTGTATGTCCCTGGTGCTACATTCCAGACAGGGGAAATAGACGCCCACATAACCACCAAAGGTATAGTGTAATAATAATAATAATAATAGCAGTGGTAAACGTACTACCAAAATATTTCGTTGCTGAGAACAGAATAAAATGCAATATGGAGAATAAAAAACAGGAAGACTCCATGGGGCAAAAAAAAATTCTAATGGCTCCAATGGATTGTAAAGCGTTTTTTCCCCTTTCCTTATTTGTAATGGCGGTTGTGGAAGCTGAATTGATAGGAGAGCTGATGGTACTACTACACTAGTCATCGTACGATTATGTATTATGGTCATGATTTGGCTTTACAAACGATAAAGCTTAAGAGTGGAACATGGGAATGGCTCTCCAAGTGACAGATATTGGGAGAGATAACACAAGAATACCATTGTAGCTACCTATTTATGTACATTTTTTTTATATTATGGGATAATATACACTTATTGTGATGGTTGTTTTTTTTATTGCTGCAAAAGCTGCCACTGGTACTACTGCTGCTGCTGTTGCTGCACTGCTTTTACTTTTTACTGACCCCCAACTGTACAATGTAAGTGTAGGATGATGCATTTTTTTAAAGGTTTTTTATGGAGTGCTTGGAATATGAAATGAGGCATAGGTATACATATGCACGTAGTATGTATATCTCTAAATCGAGAAAGTTATCTTTGGAGCGATTTTAGGAGACAAATTGAGCACGATGTAACCTTAAAATTTATGTTGAAATCGGAATAGTTGATTGTGTATGTTTTTTTCTGGGGGATATTAGTATCCTTCCATTTATTGCACTTCACTTAACAAACAGGAACAACAACTGTATTTTCATGAATGTGTAGTAGATATTTGAAAGGAATGTGAATTGTATCGAGGTTTTTAGTTCTGATGGAATCTGACTGAAATTCGGCTTGCCTCTGTCCAATCCACCACAGTTTAAATACTTTTACGTAAGCAGTTGATGATAGATAACTTATAAAGTAGAAGCGTTCGTATTATTTTCTGAATCGAAGAAAGTAGTACCCTTCTTTACGATATCTGGCAAATCGCCCGCCCGTCCAACAACTACTGATGGTAGTAGTGGGCCTTTACAAAGTCGTCAGTCCAGTCAGTCCAGTCAGTCACAGGGAACAAGAGAGCCCAGTGATCTGA
>JAHZNC010002300.1:0-51557 GCA_027744095.1 Zhuqinia jingwanae | reverse complement strand
TTCGTTATTCTGTTTCAATGTGTTTCTATAAATGTGCCATGTACGCCCTTTCAATGTAAATAATTTCAATTACTCGATTCTATTTTATTCTCAATAATAATTATTATTGTACTGCTCATAATTCCCTTCCCCCAAGTATTTGTTTTTAACTTGATTGAGAATCAAAAAATGTTTAAATATTATTATCCTACTTAATCAAAATTTTGCTCGAATTCTTCTTATTATTATTATAAACTTTTTCAATGTGAATAAGCAAGTATTTAATTCGTGTGACCATACGTCATTTTTCTGTGTGTTTTTTCTCTACTTTTTTTCGTATTCTCTCACTTTCTTCCACTTTCTCAATTATTATTATTATAACGTGTAAGATGATAAACAGCAATGATAAGGTTTGGATAATGTTGACCGAAATGGAAACGTTATTGTTGTTCATCGTTGTTATTTAATTTATTATTGTGACATGCACTAAATATTGCACTTTTGATGTATGTTTGTGTATAAAGGGTTTGAATAGTCACCCACAACCACCAAGTGAACAGTTTAAACCGAAGGCGAAGGTAAAAAAAGTTAGTAGGCCATTTTTGTTTTTTTCTTTCATTATTATATAAAGTATAAATATTATTTTTATTACATGCGTTTTGTAGCCGTTTATACCCATATGTATTCTGTTATGTATCCAATACGTAAAAAAAATTGAAAATATATATTTTGCTGTTTCATTCATAATTATTAATAATTGTTAATGCTTCCGCTTTGTAATAAAAAAAAGTACTCATGACAAGTTAAATATGTATTTACTTGTATGCTAAAATATTGTTCTCTTCTGGCGTTATGCTTGTATAGAAGCCGGACAGTCTACAGAAGCTATACGATATGGATGATAATCCCGATCGGAGAGGATTTCTCGACAAACTCATGCAGTTTATGGATGAACATAACACACCAATTACAGCTTGTCCCACGATATCCAAGAATCCTCTAGATTTGTTCAGATTGTACTTTTTGGTAAAAGAGCGTGGTGGATTCCTTGAGGTAAGGACCGTATAAGCTTAGATACTATTCGTGAAGTAATATTGCTTTATTTTGAGATTGTGGACTGTTAAACAGAGCTCATGTTCTAATTGTTTCATGTTCCCCGCAGGTTACAAAGAACAAGACGTGGAAGGATATTGCCGGTAGTTTGGGTATCGGGGCCTCATCCAGTGCGGCATACACGCTGAGAAAGCACTACACAAAACACTTGCTTCCATTCGAGTGCAAATTTGACCGTGGAGGGATTGATCCACAACCTCTGATTAATCAAGTAGAGTCAACGTCAAAAAAGAAGGGACCTAAAGTTGCTCCAGTACCGTCTCCAGGCTCTTCCAATTCACAAGATTCGTTCCAAGGAGCGAATAACAATAGCACCAGCTCTATGGATGGATTCAATAGTGCAAGTGGCGGTCCTCCCACGCCATATGGTGGTCATCCTCCATCCGAATACAATCAATCAAATAGTAGTTCAGGAACTCCAGGAAATTCAAACTCAGGACCTGGGGGAAATAGTAGCGCTAGTGGGAGTAGCAACTCGACACCACCATTGCGTCCACCTGCACAATCACCCGTGGCCACCCCACCACAATCAGGTCCTACTCCACCTCAACCTCCTCATCCTCATACCGGTAAGAATGATTTTAAATGTAACCCAAACGGTGCGTATGCAGTCCTACCATCATGTTTCATTTTCTCTCTCTCTCTCTCTATTCTACTCCTGAACAATATGTTATTTATTACAATAATAATAATAGAGTCCTGTTCCAACTACAATTCAACAACAAATTTGCGATCTAATAGTAATAATAATGGCTGATAACGTTCTCTAGCGCTTTGTTCTTTCTAAAATGCGTTTAATATTACAGTTTACCATCCTCTTTTTCCAGTCTTTATTCCTCCCGGGGGAAACATATATATAATAATGTATTGTGCCGGTCCTCTCTAATGTATAGAAACTTATCATAGTAAAAATAATTTTGAAGCTGCAAAAGCTAATTATTTAAATTTATCTCTAGTGCTGCTGATAATGCTGGCATATTCCAATTTCTCTCTCAGTCTATCGCTGCTGTTGAATTAATTAAATCTCCTATGTATATTGACTAACATTCTCGTCGTCCATGTTTCCAAACTAATTTTTATAATACTACAACAGAGTGCTAGGCTTGCCCTGCGACCGCTTGCATTATTCCTTTTAAAACTAGTTTTATTACTGTCTAATAATTGCAACTGCACCACTGTAGTGCATTGGGAAACCGTATGGTTGATTGAATGATGATGATGATCGATGATGCTTGTTGATTTCATTTAAAAATTAATAGAGGAGACCCATATTTATATATAGTGCACTTCCATTTTAAAGATGGATACTATAGTACTAACTGATCCAATAAGTAATAATAATAATAATAATAATAAGCACCAGTAGAAATAATAAAATATAATCATATTTAAAAGTAGTAGCAAACTCCCTCTAGAACGAAAGTACTTCGAGAGTGTGTGTGTGTGGGAAGGTGACTGTTTTTAAGATTTCAAAAAGATATAAAAGAAGCACGAGTAAAAAAAACCATTAACCGTTGGTAAAATCTCCGGCGTTGATTGACTGACTTGACTCCTCTATTATTATATATTGATGGTGATTGGTATAGGTGAAAAGACACATATCAGTGCATCAAACCCTTTTGATGACTTGCAACAACAACCACCACCTCAACCTTCTCACCATCAACAGCATCCTCCTCAGCATCAATACCATGCTCTTCATCAACCATATAACCAGCATCAACAACTACCACCACCACCTCCACATCAAATTAGGCCCAATTTTCAGTATCATGCGCAGTATTCAACCAGTTCAACTACTACTACTACTCCACCTGGTACGTATGACCTACAAACAAAAAACAACCCCAAAAAAAACCAAACCACTCCAATTGTACTTAATTAAAAATTAATTTGTTGTCACTTGACTTGACTATAGTGAAATGAATCAATGTTCCCCTTTAAAACCTAGTGTGTGTGTGCTCGATTTATTATTGTTATATATAACACAAATGTAGAAAGTAGACTTGTACCTATATTCACTTTACAATCATTATTATTATTATTATTATATAGTCGGTGTTTTACTACTACTTTTATGTGTGACCATCACTTTTCACTACTTTCACCAACAAATTGATGAGATCCTTATTGATTTTATGTTTTTTGCTAAACAAATTTTTGATTTCTTCTCATCATACCTTGACATCATCATGCCACCCACACTACTACTTTTACTACACCATCCTTTGCATAAAAGCTGTATGCGCGATAGAGCTGCTACGTAAAAGACCCTTTTTTCGCGTAAACTTTTTTTTGTCTCACGTGTAATATATATACCACCTATATAATATGTATGTAGATATGCTTTCATGCTTTACATGTGTATTTTTTCAACAGAGAGAAAATATTCGCGGATTTAAGTGATTAAAAATATTTCATGTGAAGTGGAGTGAAGTAAAAATCGCACGCCAAGTGGTTGTCTATATAATATTATGTGTGTGTGTGTTTCACCATCCTCTTTCTGTGTATTTTCTGTGTGAACTGTTATATAAACTGTCGCTTGAGCAGTGTAAACTGAGGAAAAGTTTGTGAATGGAAAATAAAATTTGGACTTACTGAATTATTATAGGTTACCAAGGTCCGCCTGGCAGTTATCCGCCGTACTCATCCCCAAGCGGAGAGCAGTACCCTGGTCGTCCACCACACGATGCGTACAATCAGCAAGGATATGGTGGCCCAGGCTATCCCCCACCAGGTCCCGGTAGACCCATGTATCCTCCTTATTCCGATACCAGTTCAGCCGGTGGTACTCCACCAACGCAGTCAGGGTACCCGCCTCCGGGTTCAAGTCCACACCAAAGCCAAGGAGGGCCAAGTCAACAGTCACCAACATCAGGTGCAGGACCTGCCGGTGGTGCCAATTCTGGATCTGATGATAGATACAATATGGGACCGCCACCTGGCCCTGGTTCAACAGGGAACGCCCCACCACCTGGTGTACCCGTGGGAAGCTATCCTGGACACCCGGGCAGAATGCCTGGATATCCACCAACAACAGGAACCCCAGGGCATCCACCGCCAAATGGATACCCCAGCCAGGAATATTATCATTCCCAACCTCCTCAAAATGAACAGGTAAATAAGGTAAATTTATGATAATGATACAATGAACAGGTCAACTTTGTGTTCACTCTTGTTCAATCTATACTAAATGTTGCTGTGTTTTCATTTCATTTAGGGTTATACTGGAATGCCCGGGCAAACTACTTCTCAACCTCCCAACTCTGGAAAGCACGGACCACCTTCGCATGCAAACCAAAGGAGGCTAGAGTTTCAACCTGGTAAAGAACCAGGAGCACTTCCTCCTGGAGCATCTCCTCCGTCGCACGCATACCCTGGCTATCCATCACAGGGTCAGCCAAGAATGCCTACCTACGGTAAGTCTACTTTATTTCTTCTACACAATTATTTTATTTAGGCACTCTTGAACATTGGAACCACCAGCACAACAATCAACAATAACTGTACATATATGTATAGCCAGATTTTGGAGTCTTGATATAGTTTTCTTTGATAGCATTATTATTTTGAGCATCAAAGTAC
Organism: Zhuqinia jingwanae; assembly: GCA_027744095.1. Classification (NCBI taxonomy): domain Eukaryota; kingdom Metazoa; phylum Arthropoda; class Collembola; order Entomobryomorpha; family Paronellidae; genus Zhuqinia; species Zhuqinia jingwanae. The sequence goes on along the minus strand of JAHZNC010002300.1, from coordinate 46,880 downwards.
ACTCGAGTATGTATCCTATATCTTGTAATATATGTAGATGGTCAGGGCACAAAGGGTGGCTATATGTTCCATCCTCCACCTCCTCCTCCTCACGGAGGTAATAGAGAGAGTGTGGCAGGCTCTAGCGGGCGTGATCATGGGAGTGGGACACCCATCCGATCTAGCCCTTCCCCGTCTCCCGCTACTTCGGCTTCTGCCCCTCCCAATGCCTCGCACCACCACCATCACCACCCCCATCACAATTCTGCTACTGTTGCCACCAGCCAGTCTGCTAGCACCTCTTCTTTACAACCACCACCCGCACCCACTCCTCATAGTAATAACACTATTAACAAACCACCATGGATTCCTTCCGAAGGTATAGAGAGTTAATGAGAAACTCTTTTCCACGTTAGTAGTTTCCACGTCATGTAGTATTGCAGTATTCCCTAAAGTTGTAGTTTTCCACCTCCGTTATATATGTACATATATATATATACCTATATAGTATAACTTGTGCATGAATCTCTCTCTTTTCTCTATTTCATTGTAATTTTTATAGAGGTTATTATTTTTTGACATTCTTGGTGATAATAGCCCTTTGTTCTAGCGCATTTTCTTTGAAACTGTATTGTACTTTAAAATTTTGCGCAATTGTATTACAGATTGCACCAGGTGTCTCCTTTCTATATATGAATAGTTCTTGGAATTTGTAAAGCTTTTTTTATTGGTTTTATTTGCACAATGCTTGTTTTTATGAACAACTTTTAAAATTTCACATTCATAATAATTATTTAAAGCGTATGTAGTGCTGCTATTATTTCTCACACATCATTATTGCAAAATTGTAATTTATTTTTGTAATTCCTCAAAAAAATATAAGTTTCTTATATATCTTTCTGGTACAAATCTTATCTAAAATGGCATCGTCAAAGTTCGAATTGCAACCTGATCATAGCAATCTTTTTGAAATGCTAATTTCTGAGCATGGTCGAAATTACGACGCTCAAACTTCTGTTTGTAAGTTATTGCTTTCATAGATTAGATTTTTAACTTGTAGTAGCAGTTCGTTAAAATAGATTTATTTTCAGTTGTACTTTTAAATTTATCAACATGTAATGCATTATACTTATAAATACAATAATTCATTTACACACCAACTATAATAACAATTATTATTCTTGATAATTTACGCAGGTTGGCCAGCCGGTGGTGGTCAGTATCCACCTCATCAAAGACCGTACCCGCCAGGACCACCAACTGCAGGGACCCCTCCGCATGGAACTCCACCTCCAGCTCAGTCATCTAGCCCGTCTGCACAGACTCCACCTTCTGCAACTTCATCACAACCTGGTGCACCCCCAAGTTGGCCTTCCCCTGGTGGAAATGCTCCTGGGGCAGGAAATGCAAGAGGTCCTCCTGGACCACTTTCAGCGCCTCCATCAGGGCCAAATACTCCTGGAGGTCAATGGTCTCATCCCCCTCCTCCAGATCATGCGTCTTCTAGATATGGACCTGGTGGACCTTCTCAGCCACCACCACCACCACAGTCAGCGTCGCCCGGTGGTCCTGTAGCGTCTCAACAGCCACCATGGACTCCTCCAGGAGGACGAGGTCCACAAATGAGACCTCCATTTCCGGTGCCAGGGAAGCCAGGTGATATGTACAAACCAGGATATGGGCCTGGAGCACCACCTTCACCTGCTGGTGCAGCCGGACCTCCTCCAGTTGTACCTGGTTCCAAAGGTCCACCTGGAATACCACCACCTCCTCCAGTAGTAGTCGGGCCTGTAGTACCTGGAGCACCTGCACCTTCAACAACATTCCCTCCTGCACCACCAGCCGCTGCGGCAGGGTTACCGCTACCTGCAGCTCCGCCGCCAGTTCCTGTCAAAAAGGAGATTGTATTTCCACCAGATAGTGTTGAAGCGGTCACTCCGGTTCTTCCAAGAAGAAAGAAGCTGCATAAGAGTGATGTAGCGCCGGTGGAAGCTTGGAGAATCATGATGTGTCTTAAGTCAGGCTTGCTTGCAGAGACAACGTGGGCACTAGATGTGCTCAATGTTCTCCTTTATGACGATCATTCCATTTCATATTTCTCCCTCAGCTATCTTCCGGGATTGCTGGATACCCTTTTGGAACAGTTGCGACGTGCCCTTATTCTCATATTTGGCAATTCACTCGGGATTGAAATGAACAGCGACAAAGTTGTGGAAGAGATTCAACCACTCCAGGTGAGTATATTGGAAAATTTAGCATGTCAGTTTATGAAAGTTCATGAATCCAATAACATAGAATAATAACATTGTTGTATGTTGTTGTTTTTTATAGTCAAAAAAGGGTAAATGGTATGAAGTAGAGGAGAGGAATGAAGAAGAAGAACCTGACATTGGCACTCCACGTAAAAAGTTTCCTCGGGATAGTCATAGAACGATAGTTTTACAAGGCACAACAAATTACACCATGGTTAGCCGAATAAGTCGAAAGACAGTCGGCATTGTGGGAAAGGACGATGAACCTTTCGTGTTACCTGGCCCGAGGGAATGGGACGCTGAAGAAAAGCTCCGCGAGGCGAGTGAATCTGATCTCGGTGTACAATCTGGAATTCCGGGAGGATTGATGGAGCTCACCAAGCATGTCGTAACGTCTTTCACAGCCGACTTGAACATTGTTCCTGTGGTTCGAGTACTGAAACCTGAGACTGCAGATTCTCGTTCGAGATTTAAGCGAAAGCGGAGACGAAGTAGTAGTGTTGACACGGAGAAATCTGTTCCGGAGATCAAGAGAGAACCTCAAGACTGTGATGATGATGCTATTAGCGAACTCAATCTAGAACTATACCGTTGTGAAACCAAGCTGCCAAATGAGATGGTCGTCTCTTCGTCGTCCAACAACTCGAGTAGCAATAGCACTAGCAATTGTCACTCGGACAAAAATAACAAGAAAAATTCTTCTTCCGCGGACGGGGCTAGTAATAGTAGTAGTGTAAATATTACAAAGACTGAGCCTTCAGAAAATACTTTGTGTAGTGGAAATGGTGAAAAAGAGGAAAGCGAGTTGAAAAACTGTTTGTCTGTCGCACAACAGAACAACAGAAAACTACAAAAGTTGGATGAGATCATGGACAGGATTAAAAGTGAAGTGACAATGGATGAAGATGCTGACGATGGGGAGCACCACATCCACCACTGTGACAAACGTGTAAATGGGCTTCCCGAAACGGAAGATAATTGTGCCCTGATGGATTCCAGCTCGTTAACCACAGATGACATCAACAACAGTTCTAGTGCTGGTGGCGGCGTTATGAATGGGGATTTAGTAGTGGCAACAAGTGATACTAGTGGTAGTGCTTCAAATGTGATGACCCCCAGTGGTGACAATGAGGTGAAGCATGTCCCGGGCGTAGTTGGGCCGAATGACTGTGATGAGGTACCAGTTGGTGATGAGAGTTCTCAAACTCTCAAAAACTGTGTCAGAATTGGCAGTATTCTTGTGCACGACCACGGCTCATCGTTAAAACGGCGAAAGCTAGAAGATTTTGAGGATGAGTGCTACACGAGGGACGAGCCGAGTCTGTATCAAGTTACAGAGACGCAGGATGCGTTGGCCCGCAGATGTCTTTCCATTTTTAACATCTTGCGTAACTTGACATTTGTGCCCGGAAACGAGACTGAGTTTGGCAAAAGCATTCCCTTTTTGAGCTTAATCGGCAAATTGTTACTTATCCATCACGACCACCCGCTGAAAGGAAAGCCAGCTGCAAAGAAATTCAAGTTGGATGGGGATGATGAACACGGTAGTACATCCGAGGAAAATGGTGAAGCAAATTCCGAGGAAGAGGAAGACGATGGTCTAATCTCCGGTGCTCGTGGAGTTGGAGGCACCACTGTTGACATTGATGTCAAGGTTCACGAAAGAGCACATAATCACACCTTCATAATACTATTTTTTGTTTATTACTGAAATATTTTAATTACTATATTTATAAAAAATATTATTATTATTATTTTTAGGCTGAAGTTAACGCAAACAACATCTCAATGAACCATGGGTTCCAAGTACTTCGGGAAAACCCCGAGGCAATGGGCACGAGTTTGGATATGCTGCGGCGCGCAGCAACCACTCTTTTCAACCTTGCCAGGCATCCAGACAATCGAGCTCTTTTTGTGCAACACGAACCTCGTCTCCTGTCCCTCGTCATGAGCCATATTTTGGAGCAAAAAGTGGCCGCGATTGTCGCTCAAGTCTTGTTTCAGTGTTCCGCTCCTGACTCAGCTTCAAGCAAGTACTTTCACTCGGGATCTAACTACGACACTTTCTACAGTATCGCCAGAAGCCGAAGCGTCACGACTCGCAACAAGCACTGAAAATAGTTCCATAATCTCGTCGAGCACAAACAAACAAAAATCTTGATTACTACTTACTACTACATGTATTACTACATGGTGCAGTTTTTCTTTTTCTTTTTTTTTTTAAAAAGGAAGGGGTAGCTATATAATAAATTAACTATGTCAGTCTCTTTTATATTAGACTGCTGGTGGGGACTATTACACGTGCTAGAAATTATTCGGTATTTTTTAAAAAGATCATCATCATCGTCAGCGTTTCGTGTGTGTACATTTTAATGTGTCTACTTGAACTTGTAAATTTTTCTAGCAAGAAAAAAAAATCTCTCTTGTAAATATGTAGCCAAATATAAACTGACAATATATGACTCATACGTACAGTACTTTTTTATAATTTTATTAAAAAGCACAACGTATGTGTTTTTGTATTTTGGTTACTTTCAAACAGTGGCAAAAAATTGTTGTGATGAAGTGTATGTGGTGTCATGTGTGTAAGTGTTTTTGTGTCTCTCCATAATAATATATTATTATTATTATAATAATTATCTATTTATATAACTTGACAATGATCAGCAAAACTCATCAAACTACGGCCCACAAACCATATAACAATAGATTAAATGAAATAGTCTAATAATTCTAATTATTATTATTGTTGTTAATCATTAATCTCTTTGTAAGAGTACAAGTCTTAATGTTAAATACAATTCATTTTTTACGCTGCTAGGTTAAAAGCTATATCTGCAGGTTTACTTTGTAGTTTTAATAAAACTGTAAATATTGAATATTTGGAAAAGTTATTACTTCCACAAAGATGATGGAAAGAGGAAACAGTTTACCAATGATGCACTTTAATAAATAAAAATATTTGTTTATATTTATGCATATAAGTTAACAGGTTATATATATATAATATACATATATACATATATAGGTATAAGAAGAAATGTACATAACTTTCTCTTAGGGCTGGTAATTAAGTTGAATCTAATAGCTTTGCATTTATATCAAATATATATTCATAGTAGATATCTTTTTATTACAGGTATTTTAGCAGTTTTACGTATAATAATCTCTACTGGGTACTATACAAATTAAAAATCACACGGAAAACTACAAAGAAATGAGGTATTATTAGTTTTAGATAGATTTACATGTAGACAAATTGTAGTTTTACAGTACATAATAGATGATATACTATGCTTAAGTTATACACAAAAATTTCAAATCCATAAAAAAGTCCACAAATATATATTATTATGTATAGTTTATTTGAAAAACAAACAAACTGAAAGGTGTACGTTGATATTTGCAAGTATTTTCGTGGGGGACTTACTTGTGAAGGTTAACATAGTCCATATAAAACTCGCAATGATATAAATTGTGGGAAGTACACATCTCCTCTCCAGATTGTCCAGATTATTAGGCTAGGTGTACTGTATTATTGTAAGGATTTTTAACCTAGATTTTTAGTAAATACAACTGTTATAAAATGTAATGCTGCGGTAAATGGCTAATGTTTACTGTTCACTACCGTGAATTTCCACATTGTTTAACATTTTAATCACACACGAGTGTATATGCGACTTTTTTTCGTATTTTTCATCTCGTAATATGTCATTTGATATTTATTGCTATAAAAAAGGAAACTTGTTGATCGTTACATTAATACCAGCGGACAAGACTTTGCAACGTCTTTAACGTCCACATCACGACAAAGCAGGTAGATGTGCAGAGTTTAAAAGAAATGTATGGGCATCTAATCATCATATATATTATGTATCTCTTGTATTGCAAATTTATATTGTCGTCATATACAATGTGTAATTTACCTTTTAATAGAACAAGTAGGATTTCAGTCTGCTTTATATTTATACACAAAAAATATAACCAGCATCATATTACGTGGTTGTAAATTTTAATTTTAATATCCTTACCACAGATTAAAATTAAGAAACTGTATTTAAGGAAATATAGATAGACTATATACTAACTTAAAAACAGAGAGGGTGACGGAATGAATATCACATTATATTTAACTAGTAGTGGGTAGTGGACATTGTAAAGTATTTATATTTAAAAATGTGTGGATGGATGGGAATGTAATACATTCAATATTATGTATCCTTTGTAAGAAGAAGAAGAAGTAGCAAACTATGCTTACGAGATGACACGTGGGTGGGTGTATGAATGCAGAGAATTTTGTATAATCATCATCATTATCAAGTTATTGTATTTACGATGAATGTAAAGACTTGTTGCATGTATATATATTTATAGTTTATTGGAATAAAATTACTGCTAGATTTTAAGCTGATAAAAGTGGTTGGATGGAACACATGCACTTGATTGCTACTATTTGAGCTAAGAAAGTGTAACTGTTTACTTTATGCTCCTTTCTCTTCTTGTTGAAAAAAATATATATAATAGCATGAGGGAGGACAAACATTTTTGTATCAACAGCATATATTATTATTATTATTATTATGTATATTTAGTGGTCTAAAAACTAACCAGATAAAAGAAATTTAAAGAGTAAACTGAAAATGCATAAGTTTAAAAAAAAATTAAAATGAGAGAATAATGGTTATATGTACAAGAACTCATTTTAATGTCATGTACCATATTAAAAATGTAATGTTATGTATATTGATGTACATGTAAAAAAAAATGATAAAAATGCAGTCTGTGTATAATACTATATTATATTGGTATTATTGAATTATTATTATAATCTTAAGTAGCATTTTTTGAGAAGATTTGACAACGATACTGTATATAAATGTAGACAATTTACTGCTAGGATTATAATTATTATCAATAAATGCTATCATGATGATGTAAGAAAAATGTTACAAAATAGCTGGAACGATTTATTTATTGAGTTTTTATACTTATTGGCGTGTAGTTTCATTATTATTTTTTTGCAACATGAATTTTGGCAACCAATTAAACCCTTCTGAGATAGGTGACATCCGCGGAGAGTTTTGAGGGACAAACTATCACATTGGACCGGGAGAAAGCAGCCCCTTTCCCGATTTGCAATGTTGGGTTGTTTTTCATCCATGGCGTCGGTAGTACTTTCCTCCCTCCAAACACGCCAGGGGGTGGTACAGGTCTCGAGAATGAAGACACAGATCTTTGCGGGACAGGAGGTCTTCTACTTGGCACTGGAAAAGCCGACAATCGAGAAGCACTAGATTCCCTTCTTAAATCGGGACTAGTTGCCTCTGGTGCTGGTAAACACGCTGACATGGACCTCCATGGCGTTTTCACAAAGTCACGAAGAGTAACTCTGGATTCACATCGGGGTGGTGGTGGCGAAACAGTAGTAGTGATGTCATCATCCAGGTCGAAAATGTCGTCATAATCCTCATCACCTTCATCTGTAGATGGTTTATCTATGTGGGGATGGGATTCTACAGTATTGGAATGTTGTGTGCCACTTTGTGTTGTGGATGATTCTTCCATTTCCTTTGTTGGTTTTTCACAGCGTTTGGGCAAGGCTTTAAAAATGTTGCTGATTTCATGTTCATCAATCTCACTTTCCGAGTCCAGAGCTGGTAAATGAAATCTATTGAAATTGGTATGGACCTGGGGGCGATTTAGCTTGGAAGGAGGTCTTTCTCCAAAGTAAAAGCCACAAGAGGTACTACCCCCACCACTACTCCCACGTCGAGATTGTTCATGGATAAAAGTTGCTGTATTTTTATGGTTGTTGTTAAAGTTGGAATTCCTGTTGAGGACAGAATTTCCCTTTTTTATTTCATTAATTATGGCAGAAGAATCCATTCGAAATGATCCAACTCTTTTGTATATTTCCTGAATCTCATTTTGCCCCGAACTTCCAGAAAACGGCGATGAAGTGGCCAAGGTGTACGAGCTATCATGACTGTGATCATCATTAATATGAGTACCAGAAATTCTGGAGGGATCCGACCCTGACGTTGTGTCCTCTTCAGAAGATGTGTTAAAGACGCGTAATGCCTGTCGTCTTATTTTGCTCATGCAAATGCATTCTTGGAGGAGCGTGTACCAATGATACAATGCCTCAACATTGTCGTCCGACGTTCGTAAAAATATTGTTGCCTCATGTCGAACTGTGATTGCAATACGGGATATTGTACGATAAGTGTCATAACGAATGTCTTCAATGTTTGCCAATCTTAGTTTGTAAATAAACTGGCCCATGGCGGAAAGGGTAACCTGAAATCTGTACACGTTACGTAGTCGTCTGAAACAGTGCAAGTAATCTCTTGTTAAAATAAAGTAGCGTTCCTTCCAACGAGCCCACATTTTCTCTCGTTGCTGCTTGAGAAGACCCTTCTTCACCACTGGGGGGTCGCCCCAAATGTTGACTCGGTTGGAAAGGGCTGATTCGGAAGATGATTGTACACCATCAGGAGTCATGTGGGAACGGAGTGTTTCATTGTTTCCAAAGTCCCACTCCCAACTTGTAACGGCCTGGGCAAAAATAAGATTGGGACAGACATACACATTTTTATTTGTCATTCAGCATTTTTCTATATTAATTAGAAAGGAATAATATATTTCATTAATGGGCTTACTACGTCGATGGGGCTGAGATATGGGCATGCGATGCTCGTTGTTGAACCCCTTGGTCCTTGACCTTGAGGATTAATGTTGGTGGAAAGGGATGGTAATGGAGGTGGTGTCACGATTGTGGTCGGTGATGTTCTCTTTTTTCGGTTCTCTTTCCTGTGGGGCCGCTCCCGAGCATTTTTGGAAGACGCACCTGCACCACCACCGGAAGATTCAAGGTGTGTCTCATGTTGTTGCATTTGTCCAGAGCTACTAACTACTGAGCCACGTTTTATATTAGAAGCTTCCATGGGTGGGAAGAAGGAACTCAGCTTCCGAGGTGGGAGAGGAGGTGGTGCAGCCTGAGGTAGTGGTGGGGCAATATTTTGTAAATTCCAAATACCGTCATTGTTTGTGAGAAATCTATGACCTGCTATCACAGCTGCACGGTGACGAGAGAAAACCGTTTCTGGGTCCTCTAGATCACGTTGAAAAGTCTGTGGGTTGGAAGAGAGAGAACATAAGTGGAAACATGACTAAAATAATATTAGTACTCATGAGATTTAATAATTTGTTCCTAAATTAATAAAATAAACTTACATTTACAGTCGGTGGACGAGGCGTCGCATAATTATGTCGTGAAGGTGAACAAGGGCAGCAAAAGCCTCCCAGTCTGGCCACACTTGAAGCTTGGGATTCCAAGCTGCTTGTGTCCATTATTTGGCATGGTACATACATGAAGAATGAATCTTGAAACTTTTTTCCAAGAAATATTTTAGGGTGTCCTCTGATTTAACTTCCATGTACAAATAAAAACTTTTTAGTAACTTGAGTTCACTGCCAAAAAAGAGGTAAATCCTTTAAAAATTTCCTTCAGGTAAACCAACCCATTTGAACAGTTTGTCTCTGTATACCTCTTTCGCTTTTTATTTTGCCAATTTTACTCATTCAAACCCAATGTTTTTGAGTTAAGGAAGACCATTATTACTTCCATTGTAATAAGGCGATTTATTTTGGGCACAAATAAAACTTCCATTTGCTTAGGTAAACCTCAAGAAGAGCTATGCAAGCATGTTTCTTCGTGAAAAACATGATGATAACTCGTAATGTAAATTCTCATCCAACGACGATCCAACATGAGAACCGAATTTAATTGTTTCCAACTGACTGATAATGAGTTCCTCAGGAACCTATAAACTTTTATCTACTAATTAACCCTTTTCTGCAGCACAAAAATATTTATCACACATACATAATATTTTGCTACGCACAAATAATATAAAACAACGTACACCATGTTTGCACGTTATGTGCACAAGCATTATTTGAAATTAAACTTCAAATGGCACATCATGACACTATGCGTGACCACCATCTTCATTCACAACTAAAGATAACTATAAGGTTAATGAATAGATTTATCAGTTTAATCAATCAGCAGTGCTAATGCGTGATGATTGTTTATTTGCACAGTGCGATGAAGTTTCAATAAGAAAAAAATCTATTAATAGAATAGAACACACAGGGTTGACGAAGACGATTGAATAAATTTTACAAGACTGACCAGCAAACTAGCAATGGCCATCATCACTAATCATCATCATCATCATACATCATGGTGATCAGTAGTCCGTAGTACTAATAAAAAGTATGCTCCTGATTCTCAGGATTGATTAGGTAACTAAACGCTAGAGCTGAAAAAATATTCTTCTACAGGAGGTACATACAATTTATTGATAACATTTTTTTATGAAACATTTTCTTCAAAAAATATGCACGAATTAACAGATAACAAAGATGGCAGATAAGGGTCAGATAACAATAGATTGCTTTGGCTCGCATCAATGCAAAAAAATATACCTATATGTTATTTTGCGGCTGCTGCTGTTATGTAGGATAGGTCCTATAAAATTATGAATTTTTCTTCCATTAGCAAAACACTTTAGATTAATTGCACTTTTTATAACCGCCCACTACAACATGGTAGTAGTTGTAAATTATAAAACCACTTGTTTTATAAAAAATAATAGCAAGCACAAAAAAACAAACACATTTCTTAACTACACAACCAGAAACATTGATTTCACAGCGTTCGCTTTGACAAAGATGACTATGAACAGTACAATGCACAAAACAATAAAACACACACACGCATAATATTACTACTTTTTTATGCTAACTATGAGTCACACAGCGCAATGCAAATCAGATTAATCATATAACAGTGAAGAATTAATAATGTTTCTTGTTAGTTACATAACAGTGAAACATCAAAATGATAAGTCTTTTGTTCTTCTGCAATGCTTGAGATATATGTACGATTTCTTTCTATTTTTTGCAAAAAAAACATACGCATGTGCTTCAAAAATCAGTAGCAAAAGTACTTAACAGTAACCTGTCGAAGATAAGATATAAATCATGTAAAGTTTCTTTATGCTAGAAATTAGAAACAAAGAATTCCGTTTGTCTGGCTTAATCTCCATCGCGCACTTACTACTGGCCATCAAACATAGGTATAATATTTTAATCAGTGTGGTTCATCATCATCTCATCAATACACTCCATTTCCCCTTTCAACTTTTTTTTTATTGTGTAGAGATATATGAAATTCTAAATAACATGCAGGCCTAGTATAAGAAGATATGAACGACGAAATAAGAGCCTTCATCCTCATCATCGACATTGGGATCAGTTAACTTTACAAGCATCCTTTGAAGTAGTAGATAGGTACTGTTTTAAATTGAAAAGGCAATGGCATTCATCCTACCTACTTTACGCTACAGGGGATATCAACTTCATCCCATCCTATCATATCATGGTCAAAATTGCAATTCCTCATTTGATGTAAAACCCGACAATTTTTTTCCTGTACAATATGGCAAATCAAAAAAGAAGGTGTTGTGTTGGCGGATTTTTACAACTGTGAATAATAAATTATGAGTGTGTGAACAGCAAGCTAAAGATTTGAAGGCATTGTACAGCTTGTATGTCTGTCTACTCTGTCACCATGAATCATTTTTTTCCATCTCATTTTGCTTCAATAACAATAATGCACAATAAACTTTGCCAAAAATATTTTGAAAGAAAATCATTTTTTTGTGTGTCTTGTTACAAGTTATATAGCTTCCTAATGCCAATCACTTGCACAACTATATATGTAAAAACTTGAGTATTTTCTATTGGCACAGGATTCATTTTCGGCTTCACACGAATTTTATCTACTTGTATCAGTGTTTTTCAATAGGTATTGGGAACGCCCATATGCATCGAGTAATTATAATTTTCACCTGCTAATCCGTCCCATATTTTCTATACATGCATTAGCATTCGTTTTTATTTGATTTATCATGTTGGTCGTGGCACTTGCTTGTTTTACAAATTTATGTTAAAATGGGATTGACAAAATTGTCTGTGATGTTTACGTCAACTGGGATCTGTGACCTTTGGTATGATTTATTAAAGTTTTTTTCTGTGTTGAACTAAATTAATATTCACAAATTTGAAAATACAAGTTTTAAGGTTTTTGGATGAGGGGCGTGTGAAAATGATACAGTTACCAACGTTTGAAGGGGGCATTAAGAGAATCCGAGTCCGTTCTTTTATTACACAGCCCAATTCTACGGAATTTTTGTTTTTCAGACGCAAAAAGCTTTCCATGTTACAAATTTTTATTAGAGAATTTTAGATTATTAATTTGATAATTTTGGAAATTGAGCTTGTGACAGAACAAAAGTACACATCTAGAAGCAAAATAAAACAATACTACTTTCTTACAACTTTTCAGCCTCGCTCATTTTGTTTCTCATTTCATGTAATCTAGTTGTACTTGCAATTAGCAACTCATTCTGGTGATCATAAACCAAATGGAATATTATATGGCATGTGTGGTTGATATGAAATATATGTATATTATGTGCAGCAATGCAAGAGTTGTACGTGAAATACTAGAAAAAGAAGAATGAAAAATGACGGCAAAGTTGCATTGTTGTATATTCTTTTTTTCTGTTATACTCCACAAGAAAAAGCTAATGTATCTTAATAATAACTATATGTTCTTTATTGAAAAAAAAAATGTGGGCAAAAGTCAATAAAAGTAGTTGTTTCTCTGTCGGCCAGCTAGATAGTACATATATCCTTTTTGTTAATGTTGTTGATGAGATGATGAGGGAGGATTAAATTATGCAATATTATGGTGGTGGGTAGTTATTACCTGATTTTGAATCATTATATACCAAACAAGCGTGAAGGTGAAAAAAATGAGAATTATATTTTTTAAATCGCACACTTCAGGAAGAATCATAGTAGTATCATGTTGAACGTGGCGTACCCGTAGTCGCGGTGCGGAATGAATAAAGAGCGACCTACGAGTCTTAATTGATACATCCACCAAATTTGAATTTGAATAACAATAGCAAAAACTAAAGAACAAGCTTTTGTACTTTATTTTTTCTAAAGGATATAATAAGAACACGTAGGTATATAAGGTAGATAGATATAATAGAAAACATGCTCATTTTGAAGATATACATAATAAGGTGGTTAGTAGAGCTGTCGTAGACATATAGTAAAGTAGTAGTCCCTTGGTTTAGAAAACTTGATTAACATGTTCAGAGATTCGTAAAAAAACATTGATGAATAAGGCTAATTTTGTCTGTGTATTTGATTCAGCATCAAAGATTATTGTGATAAGTGATGATGATCTTGTTATTAGGAAAGTTCGTAGTTGGGGAATAATGATTGCTATCAATATAGGTGAAATAATAAATGGCATGGTCACAAGTAACCCGAATTTTACCGGTAATTAATATCAGCACGTAGTTATCAATGCTTCGGTGCAATTTGGTATTGATAGTGGTTTCGAAATGAACACATTTTACTACCCAGAGATAACGACTTTTTTATATGAGAATGTCACGAAACGGTGTATTATATGTATTTTTATAGAATAAAATATAACCCCAATGTTTTATAACCAAAGTATTCAGTTATAAGTTGGTTATGATTATAGGATTATTACTTTTAAATATAAATTTTATATTAGTACATCAATTTTGGCGATGAAAATATTTTGATTTTTTAAAAAGATTTTAGATCACAATGCAACGGAATCAAAACATGAATTTTTATGTGCTGAAAAAACTAGTATACAAATCCATTTCAACTCAATCTTATTGCAAATATTTCTAATAAAATAAAGCACCATGAAATGAAATATGCTATTTTGTGGGGCGGAAAACGTCACTTGCTTAATCTCATCACTGGATCGACTAAAAATAAAAAGTGTAAACTATGTACATTTTATTCTCTGTATTTTATATATAAAATGATAAAACATTCCCCAATTAATATTAACATCCAACTTACATTTGAAACAAGACAATGTTGGAGAGGAATCAATTATTTCTTATCGTCATTTATTTGTCTTATTTTGTAAATATTGTTTTACTGACTAAACAAATGGCAAGTATATTTGCTCATTTGATACTGAATTGTAACTACAAACAAACTTCTTTATAGATTCCTTCAATATTAAATTAAGCATTACATTCTATTGTCACCAGTCACCGCCACAAGCAAAACAACAGGCTCTAATAAAATACTGTTTTTAAGTTTAAACTAAATGTGAATTAACTCACGCTCAACCCTCACATACAATAATAACATACAAGATTTATTTAGTAGGTACAAATTGCTCAGCTATTTCACTGTAAGTAATTTTGACTTTGGGATCCTCCTAATTTTTATCAACATGCTCATCCGGTTCCTCTTCGGCTTTTGATGCCCCCATTCTATAATTTATTCCATTTATGTAGGCTCCATCTTTGTGCAAGGCAATTAAATTGTTGTCTCTGGGCGCGCCCTCACCATACGCTCGGAATGTGTATTCAGATGTGCCGTATTTAACATGACACCAGTAATGACGCTTTGCAAAAAGATCGGTTACAGTAAACTTAAAAATGCCACCCGGGGGTAGTAGTCTTCCGAATGTGGAAAATGCATCTTGACATTTTAGATCAGACTTTACTCGCTCCTTATTTACGATTTGAATTTTATGAACTTGAAAAGGCTTCTTCTCATTGTCGATTTCTTGGACGGCGTCCTTCCCGGAATAGAAATGGACTCCAAAGTCAGCAACATTTCTACCTATAAAGTCTTTAGTGGAATCATGGGACTTTAGCGGAATGTTCTTTCCCTGCAACAATTAATGAAGTATTGAATTATAAATCAATTGTGATATAAAAGGCTCGGCTCCACGTGTCATAATATTACGCACAAATACATCTACTAAAAGAACTTACCCGAACGGAAATAATTTTTTGATTAATTTCATCCAAAACCAGCTCATCTTCCGTATTATCACCAGAGCTTGTGAGAAAAAGTATAACGAAAAATAAACAAATTAACCCTACTGCAATGTATTTAACCCGAGTTTTCAAAATAAACTCGATCATTTTCTAAATCTAGCCGTTTAACAGCGTTAAATTCACAACATTGACAAAATCGCAATCCCTGGTAATCAGCATCAGCTGTTAAAACACATGATCAATTGTTAAAAGTTAAAGTACTGTTTAAAGACACAATGACACTAATTTCATCGCTTAGCCAAACAAAGTACGCATCTAACAATGCAAGTAATAATGATAATTTAAGGTTAATTACAGCCTAATTGACTTGAATTTGTGAGATAACTTGAATGCAATATGTAAACAAAACTGAGTATGTGGTGAAGTCCAAAGTAGTATAGTCTATTTTTGTTTATAATGTGTTGGATTGTTGGATTTTGGATATATCCTACCAAAGCAAAGAAAGCATCGTATTCCCGCTGCAGAGCAATGGCTCATGGCTTTTTGGGTGTAGTAGTAAAATCTTCTGTTAATGAGTGCAGTACCAAAGAGAAATACCAATAAGAACACTTACCAATCTTATTTCCACAATGCAGCCATTATTCAATTTGAATAATTCAAAAGTAAATTGGTTTTGACGTCTATCCGAAATCATGCACAGTTCCATTATTATTATTATTATTATTATTTTGGATAACTTTTGGGAAATTAATAGGATCATCCCTAGCTAACCGGAAAACTGCTTGATGAAGTTTACCCAATCAAATTTGTCTGCAGTTGTAATTTTTTATGTTAATTAAATCTTAATGAATGAACCTGAAACTTTTCAATGTATTTAAAAATATGCTTCTCTATTTCGAATGATTTGTTATTTGCCGAAATATTCTCTGACCATTCGAAATAAAGGTTCTACGTTGTAAATTGCATTTTTGAATGCAATACTGCAACAACAATTTTTATCATTGTTACAGAAGATTAAAAAAAAATATTACTTTTATTTTATATGATGCTCTCTCCATCCTTCTTAGCAAGTCATTTATACCACATCATCGTATCAGACAGGGTCAAATTGAAAGTAAAAAATTAATAAAAGAAAAGTCGCCTGACCACTTTCAGTTTCACGTTGACCCTATATTTAAGCTTCATTAATTTGAGAAAAATACAATATATGCATGTTTCCTCGTTTAAAAACATTCATAAAATCATGAAAATCATATGCACTGCACACTTTTTACAAAAGCGCTACCAACAACCGGTATAACTTGTGTGTAAATGTTGTATGTGCGTATCGTATAATATATGTGAAAACAATGTGTAGTTAATAGTAAGTCATTTATGCTTTTTTCAAACGTTTTGAAAATGAACCTTAAAACTATAATCTGAATTATAATCAACTATAAGGCTGTAATGTTTATATGTGTACAATATTATTTATTTTCAAATCGCAATCCAAAATAAAACCCAAATTATTTGTACATGTTGGGATTGTGTGATATTTTACAGATTGTACATGCTTTTACTTTAATGACATTATCTTGCCTCATCGTCTTATTTTTATGATGAAAAAAGTATGAAATGGTAAGGTCATCCGCCACAATCTAGTCAGTAACGGACCAACTTCCTAGTGGTCAGCATGTCGTTTTGAAGCAGTGAAGTGATCAAGTGCACAAGTGTCTCCCTCCGGAATACCTCCCTTTCATCTGTTCAAAATGAAGGGGTCCGCAGCGCATACGATTTGTGCGCTCATTGTGTTTGCGACAATAGTCGGTAATTGAAATTTACATGCAATATGCAAATTTTTCCCATTTTTTATTACCTTTAAAATTATTTCTGTAAAAATTGTCTATAGGTTCATTGGCTGATAAGAAGCAGTTCAAAAACTTTCCCAATCAAAACGGACAATCATTTGTTCCTCCTTTGCGATTTCCAAAGGTGCCCCCATTCCAACTTGCTCCATTGTCGGATACGCCAAATTCTGCGTTGGATCCTTACGCTTGTCTTCCAAAGTATCTTTGCGTTATTCAGAATAAAAAGGGAGAGAAAAGGACAACGATTGTTCATGGACTTCATCCTGCTCTCGGCAAGGCAAAGCCAAATGTCATGTAAGTAAAAAGTAGCCATAATCTTAAATAATATTATAATATGCAAATATCTACCCGAATATGCGGCGTAAAATCATCCTAAATTTCAAATTTACAAAAGGTGTAAAAAGAAGCACAATTCATAAGCATTTCTGAAATTCGTTACTTTAACTTTTTATGTATAGAACGAAACATTTGTTTCGTACATATTGTGATTGTATGAAAAAAAGGAAAAATCATGAAAATCGAAAGTTTTGATACGTACCTTCTAAAGAATCTGTACGCCCTTTTGGTAAAAAGTAATGAAATTGAAACCCATCAATTTGTCACTTTCTTCTTATTTGAAGGCGCGTGACGGCGGCGGGTGTGAGTATAGAGGTATGCTCATTTTCGGCATTTCATTTGATGCCAAATACAACAACGTCGTCACTTGACACAGCACACGCCAACATCATATCACTTGTTATAAATAATTTTTTTTACCATGTTTTCTTGAAGATTACAAATTCATTCATAACTTTCATTTCGTAGAAACCTTTACACATGTATGCAATACCCTATATATGGCATTCAATAATACATACCGTAGGTATAACATTGAATATACTCTTTTTTTTAAACAATTATCAATAGTTGCATTTTATTTTCATAATTGCTCACCTGTAATTTAGCTTGCACATGCAAATAAGTGCAACTAAACTAACCAGTGAGATATGATTAAAAAACAAGTTATGGGACAGTCACATATAGTCACATCATATCAATATTGTAGTGCATCGCAAATATTGGTCCAAATAACGTTTTGCTTCGTACACTTGTTTTCTGATGAACAATGATGAGATGATGATGATATTGTAATGATTATCATTATAATCATCGCATCTGTTCACAATGAAGGTCTAATCCTGCTTTGAAAAAAAAAATGGTAAATACAATTATTGTAAACTTACATCTTTTTAAAATGCAAGGTAATACCTTGCATATACAACAAACGGAAGTTGTAGGATAACTTTATTGGTCATTACTGGTGTTATCCGCTGCATTGCAGCAAATTTCGAAAACGAAATTTGAAACTGGTTTTTATAAATGAAAGCACTTTTGTTTTTCGTGCGAATCTATGTCATTAGTCTATTCAGCAAGGGTCATTATCACTATATGTTTTATATATGCGTGAAGTGCATTTGTGTTCAAGTTGAGAATAAATGGTACACTGTGTACCGCACACACCTTTCATGTGTCATTGAAGTTATAATAATATGTACATATTCTGGAATCTATTTGACCAGTTCCTAGTTCCTACGCAATATTACGGTTTAGCATATATTAAAGTTATTGACTGAATGTCTCAATGAAACACAGAGGTACCTGGGGTATCTGTGTATTGGCAAGAAAGGAACTTCATCCGGCAATAACGTTATCGTCACCCAAAAGCAATCCTCATATTTATCAATCTATCTTCAAGCGCAATTGAATTATTCAAAAATGGCAAATTATGATGATTCAATACTGATGAAATTGTGGAGGAAAATTGGGGTAGGACGTCCATCTGAAAATGACATGTTCACTCCGCGTAAAGATGACGCACCTTCTCGCTTGCTTCAAATGCCCCCTGAGGTATTGTGAATCATGAAAAATCTAAATTGTACGTAATAACATGCGAGCATATTGTCGAATGATACGTTTCTTCTATCAGATCCTTGAGCAAATTCTTCAAAATGTGGACCGCAGTACTCGTCTTCTACTCCGTCATGTTAATAAGGCACTCAAAAAGTTTATTGATGAATTTATGGGAATTTACGTGGTCATCAACGACCTGCGCCAATCCAGAGAGGCACTAGCATTCTTTTCTAACATTGTCATTAGGAAAGCTGTGATTGAAAATGCGTCCATGATCCAGTTTAATTCATTGTTCAAGAAACCACAATTTATTGATGCAATCTTTCTTGATGGAGAAATTCAAGCCAGCTTTTTTACCAGTATATTGACGTCATGTCCCAAGCTCAAGATTCTCATACTGTTGGGAGAAATCCTTGGTGTAATGCCAGAAAAATTATCCGATGATGGTTTCACCTTTCGGAAGAGTTTACTCCAGTTGAAATCAATTGACATCAGGATAGCGTACAGCACCGCTGGATCGGCACCTCCATATGACGAGGCCCAGCAGGCTTGCTTTAACATGGTTAATTTTCTAAATGCTTTCCATGCACCACAACTGGAAACTTGTTGTTTGGACTCTTGGATCACCAAACCTTTCAACAGAATTGAAGTGACAGAAGTCCTTTTAGGCTTTCTTGAAATGCATCCAGGTCTCAAGGGATTGCTCGTATATTTCCGTATGGTTGAGAAAGACATTGAAGGACATTTTAGTACTGAAGAACAACCATCAAATGATGTAGAAGGTGAAAGGGTATTACTGCAGGAAAATGAACACCGCCTTGTTCCAAGACTAGAGAGACTAGGGTGTTCACTTCAGCTATCAACATGTATCTTGTCTTCAGTCCCTTACCCAGGTCTATGGGAAAATTTCCTAAAGTGGCAAAAGTCTCTGAGGACACTTTCATTTTGCGACAAGACCTGTTCCTGGGGTCCATGTGAAGCTCCCTTGAGACTCAATATGAACTCAATACAAGTCATATACATTCTTATGGATCTACAAAGCCAACTAAATTTTACCCTGTTTGCCGAGTGTCGGAATATGAAGGAGTTGATCTTAATTAACACATCAGCAAGGGAAATTCTACCTGGGGTACCCTGTGACATTTGCTGTTTGGATAAGCTGGTTTTGTGTGACAATTTACAGTTTTGCGCCTTCAGCAATCTAATTGTAAGTCGACAGGAGTTACGGTATTTGACAAGGATGAGAAATCTCAAAGCTTTAGCGCTCTTGTCCAGTGGTTTTGGCTTTGACACAGGCGTTAACTTGGAACTACTTCAAAGTCTTCTCGCGTGCAGAAACCTGAATGCAATTTTGATCGACGGGACGGTGGCAGCTGATGAGGAAGAAGCTGCAAAGATTTATCACATAATCCAAATAATGGCAGAGATAGTTGATGACGATAGAACTGGTAGGGATGTGCAAACAGGGGTTATAAACATTAGGCCACCCTTTTGGGCTTTTCATCAATGGACTCCAAATCCAAATGGGGATGGATTTCTTTTCAATATGGAGTTTGATCATTATCATCCTTAATAATTATTAATAATAATATGGGTAAATTATGAGACTGCTTTACTCTCGATATAGCATACAGTTTCATTGTAATAATGGGGTAAAATGAATTACTTTTGAATTATTAGAATTTATCTTCGAGTGATAACAATATTTCATGTTCTGGGTTATTGTATAATTATTATTTATTATATTATATATTAGTTGAAAAATTAAATAAATCGGTATAATCTTCAAGTTTCACAAGTTGGCTATTATCTATATAGTACCAAGTACCTACTCATTTCCTGTCGTTTTAATTTTTTTTAAAAATCTAATGTTTTGAAGAATATTTTTTGGTGTGTCAAATCAACAGCGATCCAGCAAATCTTCCCAAAGTTCCTGGAGGAACCAAACCTTTCCCATCACCATTTGTAACTGAAACATCTGACGATGATGTTTTCCGTGACAGGGAAAACGATGACACTTTCCTCAAGCAACAGGAAATGGCAGAGACCATGGCTTTTATCGAAGAAAAGAGAAGGCAATTCATGTACCAACAAGGGCTTCCGAAGCAAAAAATCATTCCCAAGGGTGGTAAAAATCCAGTAGATGAAGATGAAAGCAAAGAGGAAGAAGAGGAGAAATCTCAAGAAGCATCCAAAGAAGACAAAGATGAGGAGTTTGAAAAATCTGCCGAGGAAAAATTATCCAAAGAGGAAGACAATAAGGAAGAGCAAGAAGAAGAATCCACTGAAGTCGAAGATGATGCTTCTTCTTCTGAATCAAAGTCTGGGGCCAAACTTTCCAAATACAAAATTAAGAAGAAAGCTTTCGCCGCCCTCAAGAAGCGTACTAATGCCTTCAAATCCAGAATGGATGATTATGAAGACGTTGATGCCGCGGATGATCAGTTGGCTACAGTTCCATGGGATGATCGTCTCCGTAATGATTCGGATCCTCTGAATCCCTCTGAAATTTACGATAAACTAATTGGTAAGGTACTTCCTTTCCAACTGCCTTCATTTCCCCAGATTGCCAGAAGCATTCCAGGAATGTCCTTCCTCGCTAAGGACTCTGAGGAAGTTACAACCACAACTACCCAGCGTCCAGGATTGCTCAAGAGGATGTTCAAGGCAGTCACTGGCTCCGGTGCGGATCATACCCAAATAAAAAAACGGAACGGAAGACCTGTGAGAAGATACAGAAGGGATGTTTCTCGCAACATCAAGCTTATTTCAGTACGCACCAATTCACTTTACATTATATAATTTACTTCATGCCCAGCCAAACTCAGACCTAGGGAAAATTTTATAATAAATAATATATGGAATTTTCAGAAGGACTCCGCAATTGTAAAGCAAATCCGCGATCCCGCCCGCCAATGCCGTATGATTTACAAGGGTTGTGACTTGCCATATGAGCACATAATGAAAATGGTAAGCGCTGGACAAGTTCTCATTGAAAATGACAATGAATCTCCAACGACCACTAAGCCTACACCAATTGACCTTTCCCTTGTTCACGATGATGAAGCTGATCAAGCCTTGCGTGAAAAATTGGCTCACAAGAAATCCGCAAAACCACAACAGTCAGGTCAGTCCAGTTTTGGAGGAAAAAATAAGAAGGTTGGAAACTTGCCAATTTTTGGAAAGAACAAAAAACCAATTTACGATGAATCTGAGGAAGACAGCATTGAAATCCAAGGTCAAAAGTCAAAGAAATCAGTAGCTAGCTTACCTCTGTTGCCGATGCGTTATCAGTGGGGAAAGCCTACGTACACACAAAATGGTAAACCAACCTTTTCAAACGGCCCCCCTGACTTTTCTGGAGGAATTATGAATCCAAATACTTACAAACCACCTGTACCAGCAGCGGTAAGTTTTTATCTTGTTTTTAAGCTGTCTGATTTCCAATGTTTTAAAAACAAAAACTGTGTATCTGTCATCTGCCCTGTCTGTTATTTTGTGAATAATCTTAATCTTACGTTACCCCATAGCCCGTCGTACCAACCACCACTACCACTGAAAGGCCAATATTTGCTGCCGCTCCACTAGATAAGAAGAACAATTCCGATGTTCCCTTACAACTCTCTGTAATTAAGCTTAACAGAACACATTCTGCTCACATTTTAAAGAAAAAACCATACAATCCTGCAAAAACTCGAACCGTTGACGCAAAAGGACGCCCAGTCAGTTTCTCCACCGTGTTTTCTGAAATTGCTGGCAACACCGGAGGCATTCATGATTTTTTCGACAGGATTTCAGGAGCTTTTGGCGGAGATGGCCCAAAGGCATCAGGAAGAGAATTGACAAGCACTTTTCCAGGATCCAATGGTGAAGATGTTGAACGTCCAGAACGACATCCATATCAATATAGTGCGCATGTAAAGCCAACCGCATTCCCAAGTGCACCAGTTCCTGATAAAATAACAAGTGATAATGATGAACAAAGTGCTGAAAGGGACGACGATGATGGTTCAGAAGAAGATGAGGAAAATAATGAAGAAGGTGAAGGGGATGATGGCGAAGAAGACGAAGAAGAGGGAGATGAAGAAGAGGAAGATATTGCTGATGAAGTTGCTGATGGTCAAGCTGGTGCTTCCCAAATCAAGGACAGACCCCATCATCATCATCAACAACAACAACAACAACAACAACAACAACAACAACAACAACAACAACAACAGCAGCAACAAGAACTTGGACCATCAGCGTTGACACTTGATAGTAACGAAGACCCCTTATCTTCAACATTACAGATAAAGAAGCCTGAAAAGGTCAATAAAAACAAGCACAAGCCACAACAAGAGGAGGACGAAGAAGAAGATGAAGAAGAAGCTCCTGAGGAAAATGATGAAGAAGCTGAGGAGAACGATGACGAATTAAATCTGCCAGAAAATGTCCCCCCATTTATTAGGCAATCCATGATTGAACAACACAACAGAAAGAAGCTCGAGAAAGAACAAGGTGGTGGGGATGATGATGATGAGGAGCAACAAGAACAAGGAGGACATCAACCAGGAGGACATCAGCAAGGAGGACATCAACCAGGAGGATATCAACAAGGAGGATATCAACAAGGAGGATATCAACAAGGAGGATATCAACAAGGTGCACATGATAGACCGAGTGGCGGTGGGCTGCTAGGTGCATTTGGCGGTGGAAGACCTAGTCAAGGAGGAGGTGGAGGGTTGCTAGGTGCATTTGGTGGTGGAAGACCTAGTCAAGGAGGTCAATCAGGAGGAGGTCAATCTGGAGGTGGCGGAGGGTTGTTTTCATTTTTAGGATAAAAATGCCATATTAAATGTTCAATCTCACCGAATCAATTTTAGGATAAGATGTCAGCTATTTATTTATTTTAATATTTAATTCTTTATTATAATGTCAATACTTTTCCTATATTTATTGTCTTGTTATGAAAAAGTAATAAAGAATTTCTAAATGCATAAATGCTCGTTACAATAATTATTGTGAGATGACCATTTCAACTAGTCCTCCATTGCCCATCATCATCATTTAAACAGCCACGTAAACGGCTACTTATGATGACGTTGCCAAGTTGGAATTTGATTTACTATACACGTACTCCATGCCATGCCAGTTATGTGACCATATGCCATCCGGTTAAATTCATTTCGCACGTCCTCAACGGCCCTGCTTGTACAAAGTAGCTATAGCTATATTTATGATTGGACTTTTTGTTTCTTATATTTGCCCACTATTGTCTCATGGCCATATTTCCATGTCATAATCGTATAATTTTTTATGTACCATCAATCATCACACATAACTTTTTATTGAATCTTTCAGCACATGCCCACTTTCACTCACATTTTAAATACAATAATACGCACAGACGTTTTGTGTAATTGCAAGTCACAATCACATAAAAAGCCGGACATCCCCTCATTATTAAAAATGGAAGCATCCACTAATTATTACAAGTCTTTATCCGAGTATGATTTAGGACTAACCGTTTCCTCGCTCATACATATTTACCAAAAGCTAGCTCACTACAACTACGAAAAGCAATGTGCGATTGTAAGGTTGAACCCAGAGGTAGGTATAAAGTGTAAACAAAACTGTTATGACCATCACTTTTGGAATTTTGAATCATTTTTTGAAAAACTTTGTAGACCCTTGTACCAATTATGAAGCTCTTGGGTACCGAAGATCGTAAAAATGCTCGTTTAGCATGTCAATCATTCAAAGAGGCAATAGACCTGCATGTAGGCATTAATGTGACTTTGGACCAAAGAAAAATTAATGAAATGAAACTGATATGTATGCCTCCACCAGGAGCCTCCTCAATTCGCCTCTGGAGTATCAACAGCTCAAAATACTTGGACCACATTTTGAAACGTCCCAACTTGACCACATCGGTATTATTTGCTGGTCAAGTTAGCTTGTCCGCTTTTACTAAAATTTTGAGTAGATGTAAAAATCTTCAAAAGATAAGCTTCACAGATCGAAGTCATATGTATGCCAACATTATACCCATGCGTATGGAATTTTTACACACACTTGATATAGGTATACTGTAGAAAACGTATATAATTTTTTTTTAAACAATCACGTTATTTCTCTCTATCGGTCGTTTTCACTTGCTCGCATCAAAAAATATATATTTTTTTGCTTCGCAATTATTCAGGCTGTCCTGGACAAACCAGTGATTACGTTGGAGAAGATGCCATTGTCCCTTCACTCTGGCTTACTTATGAAATGCTCATGCGACGATTGATTGCCCCCAATTTACAAATACTCCGCATATATTTCTGCTGTGTTGAGGAATGCTCGGTGCTACACAATGCGATTGCACAAATATTCCGCTTCTTGGCAGTGCACGACAAAGTGAAAGAATTTAGTGTTAATATACATCACCGTTACGAAAGATTCCATTTCTTGGAGAGTGACATAAATTACCGAAAATTCAGGATAGAAATCCCAAAGAAAGTTCTTCGGCGAATTCAGCTACAAAAGCTTCATGTGGAAACGATGGAGCCAGCATTTAAAGTTTGGGACTCAGTTTTGCCTGGGCAAAGGTGTTTGACTCACCTCGATGTACTAAACAGAGGACGTAGATGGTTTTATTTTTCAAAAATCGTTTCTCACAATTACGCCACGCTAACGGTTGTACGACTTCACAACGTTTCCCCAAAGAGAACAAGAACACCTGTACTCAATGCCGGTATATTTGAAAATTGTAACGTTCTGGAAACACTATTTTTGTCAAGATTTGAAAACTCTACACAAGAAATTGTATACTGTTACCCGAATGAAAATTCAGAGTTTCCGTTTTTGGACACGGAAACGTCAAAAACTCCCGAAATGGAAAATCTTACCAAATTGCCCGTCACATTAAAGAATCTACATTTGCAAGGTATCATTCTATCCACTGCTGAAATATGCGAAGCCATCCCGAAACTTGAAAATCTTGAGCTTTTGGAGCTACAACTGTGTGGGTACCATAATCCCCTTTTCTCTTCAAATCCACAAACGCAGGCATCAATAAAACCGTGTTTGCACAAGAATAAAAAACTGTTAAATGTTTGCGTTGGTCTTGGAGTAACATCAAATGTTCTTCAGATCATTTTAAGCAAGTGCAGAAAACTGGAAACGCTCTTCATTGAAGAATTTGAAAATCCATGGACAATGGTGAGGGATACTGATTTGGGTGATTTTGTGAATAAAATAAGCCACATTGCTGGTGACGGTTATTTCACGGGGGGAGCATACTACGGGATTTTGATATGTTCTTCAGTCCCAGGAAATTCTGACCGACTGACTCGATCAGAACGAATGCATTTATGGGGTGTCCGTTTAAGTCAATATTGCCTCTATCATCATGAAAGTAAACGCAGGAATATAAAGACATATGCAAGGGACGATGATGATGATGATGGTGTGAACGAGTTTTCAAAATTAAATGTGCAGTCCAGCGACATCAGTTCTACTGATGAGGAAGACGAATTTGCGCTGACACCAGCTCCTTCAACATGTCTATTGGAAATTTTGGACAAGGAGAATGGACAATTGGAACAGATTCACAGGTTGCTACATGCTGAATCTGCTCCCCCTCATCCAGTAACCCCAACGAAAAGCAGGACAGAGAACACTCAGACAATTGCTCGGGAATATTACAGTACGCTTTTCTCAGCCATTCCCAATTTTCACAAAGCGTCAAGATTACAATTTGATCCAACAGAAAAATTTGCTAGTTTCTTTCCTCGTTCAAAGTCTACACGTCGAAATAACAAACCCACACCAGCTCTTCAAACGAGTCAAAATTCTCAAAACTTGTCAGAAAATGAAGAAAAATATGAATAATTAAATCACAAAACGCTTGAACACCTATTTGTTTGTACATGAAGTTGAATGAAATAATATTTTCATTAATTTCATTACTTGCATTTATATATGTTGTATGTTTCGCACACATTAAAACAACAAATGTCATCATCATATATGCATTAATATTTTTTACCTGTAAAATCCGTATTGTTATGTTTACATCACTCTTTCTTTGCCTTTTGTATAAAACAAACTGAAGCGACTTTTGCCAACTAAATGCTAAATCAATTATTATAAGTTTGAAGTTATTATGATAGTTTGAAACCTATACAGGTACAAATAAGCATGTGATACGTGATATATTTTTTATCTCATGTTTCACATTTTATGATGTTAGATAGGTAGCGCAGGCAGCTTTGTAGTTGCTGCAATCATAGTAAGCAAGCTTTTTATTGGCTTCATGAATCATGAATCAAATTCAAGGTCAGCCGGATACGCCAGCCTATTTTCCATGTGGCTTTTACTAAGTTTAAAATACTTTTATGTTTTGTTTATACGCAGTGTACACAGCGAAGAGTATAACATAAGAGTATAGAATAGCAAGCATACCATCAAAGAGGTCACATAAGACTAAAAATATAAAAACATAAGGCGAAAGAGACAAGAAACGATAACATATATTATTTTTATATTTACACCTATACATAATTTGTCATTTGTACTACTACCACTGGTTGGTTAGATTTTGACAGATAGAGAGTCGTTGATATAATAATATGTGTAATGCGTACATATGCGTGCAAAACAATTATTAACATTTAATTCAAGAAAATTTACGAAACCATTGTAATAGGAAACAAAAGCAGGCATAATAACAGTTACACAGCAGTTTAACTATCCGGACCTCTGAGATTATAAATTCAAATTTCATGATGAGTGACGGTGGTGGATTAATGTTTTGGCTGGTTGCAGCAAAGGATTTTACCTTGCTTTGGGCCTACACAATATTTACCTTAATAGAGTCGACTCTTCAGTTAATTTTTCCTCCTAAAATGAAATCACTGAAAGATGAAATCATCCTGGTATTTGAAATCAATCAAATATATTTTTATTCAGTCGAGAAAGTGTATTTCTTTGTATTTTGTACCTATATAAATACATAATGTTTCTTTCGCCATTTTATTCAGATCACTGGCTCTGCAAGTGGCATAGGGAGGAGTTTATGCACGGAGCTAGCCACCTCAGGAGCAAAGCTTGTGTGCTGGGACATTAGCAAATGGGAAAATGATGCAATGATCAAAGAGCAAAGAAATTTGGGCGCCACCGTTTTTGGCTACGATGTGGACGTGAGCGATCGACAAAAGGTCAGGTCACTAGCAGAGCAGGTGGGTAGATAAAGAAGTTTAAAGGAGTTCATTATTTATAATTTTACTGCAACGTTTCTAACTCGAGCCGAGTTCTATATGTCAGGTGAAAAAGGACGTCGGAGATGTGACAATGATCATTAATAATGCAGGGATCATGCCTTGTCACGAGTTTTTATCACATAACCCGAAAGAGATCATTCGAGCCTTTGAGGTAAATGTTCTCAGTCAAATGTGGATTGTACGAGAATTTCTTCCCAGAATGATTGAGCGCAAGACGGGTCATATAGTTGCTATTAGTTCAGCCGCTGGTATGATTGCACAAAGGAATCTTTCTGTATACAGTTCTACCAAATTTGCAATGTACGTTATGTCTATGTTTTTTTAAATGACAAACAAGTGTAATTTTTTTTACAAACTGCTAATTTGATATTTTAAAATATCATAATATGTATATCACATAGAACGGGTTTTATGGAGGCACTTCAAGATGAATTGGCTAATTCACCTGCAAAATTGGATATAAAATTTACAACGGTCTTTCCAACCCCTTGTGAAACATCTTTTTCGCGAAATATCGTTCACACAAGGTAATTTTATAAAATGGGAGAGAGCTACTTCATGCTGGTTAACAAAGTAATGATTGATTTTTATGTTTTTATTTGTAAAGATTTCCCTGGCTAATGCCTGCATTTACTCAGCCAGAATATGTTGCCAAAAAGACGATTGAAGGCATCAGAAGGAATAAAACTAGCGTGTGCATTCCAGTATCGGTTGTTGTATTTGGAGTTTTCATGAAGTATGCAAATTTTCAACGATGATATGTATCACTCATCATGATTATCAACTTTTTCAGATTATATATCAACTTCATTATTGTTGTTTCACCCTTCTTAGGTCATTTCCAACCAAGATTTTTGTTGCTGCAAGGAAATTATTGGGAGTTCATGTGGAGCCTAGAACACGATGAAGACCAAAACCAAAACCACCTAATTTTGCTCAAGATATATGGCTCAAAAAATGAGGTTTTGCAATACTCTGAATACTGCACTTTTCTAAAACTCGCAATATTAATTAGAACAATGTGACATGACCGGCATAAGAGTACTATAAAGTTAACAAACAACAAATCAGATTTTCCTGACTTCCTTTATTGTAACAGTATAGGTTTTGGTAATAGTTTCTGTATTTATTAATATTGTTTAGCAATCTTAAACATGTCTTTAATTTGGTATTGAAGTCTGAGGAGAGTATGGTCTTGAATGCACCCATATATAATAAGTAGTTTTTACCTAACAAAAATGTTATTTACTTTATATATATATCTATATATATACCAATTTTTATTTTGAAAAGCAACATAGCGAAACAATTGCTTTACATTTAAATGAACATGAAGGAATGTGAAAAAAAAATCGTTTAAAGCAAAAAATAAATAGTTTTAGGCAGCAGTATACAATGATATTCTGCATTGTAAGTGTAATAATAAAGTTTTAAAACATTTCTAAATGAGCTATGGTAAAAATAAACAAAACAAATAAGAAACGCTGGCATTGATTTTGATCTGCAATTTTCCGGTACAGGTAATAAGATTAAGACGGTAAATATTGTGTATTTGCTTGTTTCTCTGTATAACATATTATGGTTAAGTGTGATGAAAACACATGTAGATCAACATTTTTGTAATACAAGTACAAACATATTTTTGCCAGGCAAATACATACATAGATATAAATGATGTAGATGTAGCGGTCTTGACAGGACACATTTTTAGCTGGAAAATGCAACGCAAATGTGCAGCCGATATTTTTGAACTAGGAAATAAAAATCTCATACAACAACTTTTGCAATAACACCCTACTTTCTAGACGAGCGTCTTCGGTCACGTGAGCGAGATCTTGACCTGCTTGAATCACTCGAACGACGACGACGATGCCGACGCTTATGGCGATCCCTGGACCTATGATTATATAGGAAAAGTACATCACTTTGCTAAAATCGAGCAACTAAAGTTTAAGTTGTAAATTACTGCAATTTTTCAAGTATCATACGAGCTTCTGGATCTGGATGGGGATGAGCGTGAACGAGAAGGCGACCTGGATCTTGATCTGGACTTTCTTCTTTTTGAACTTTTCTGGTCGCGGCTTTCAGACGTGTTATTCGTTTTACTGTCTTTGCTATCATCATCTTTAACGCCCCAATCACTTAAATCATACTTTGAGAGATCTCCATCCTCATCATCGTCCTCTTCTTCTTCGTCATCTTCCTCCTCTTCTTCCACCTTCTTACTTTTGTTCTGCAAGATTTGTATACATAATACATATAATACTACATGAATGTCAACATAGCTAAATTATTTACACTGTTGATTTTCGAATAATTTTAAAAAGTTCTCATACATTTTCCTCGTCTGATTTTTCCTCTTTTTCTTTCTTCTTTATAGTCGACCTTTCGCTGTCTACAGCACCAGGTTCATCATCCTTAGTGGGCTTTCTAAATTTTTTCTTCTTACGTCCAAACTAGTAAGAACAAAATTTGTATGTTAATCACATCAAATTGTATATAATTCATAATAATTGTCTTAACTAATTTGAAACCCTTGTACCTGAAGAGAAGTTAAGATTTTTATGGCTCACCTCATCGTATTCATCATCTGACTCCTCCCGTTCTATATATTCCACTGTACCACGATCGTTATATCCACCTCCGTAGCCAGTTCTCTCTTCAACTTCGCCAAACTTTTTGGCGTTACAAATATTGCATTGCTGCCTCCTGGACCAGTTAACGTTTCCACATTTAGTGCACTGCCAATCATCGGCACTAAATAGACCCCTACTTCGCTCAGCTGCGGCTTTTCCAATTTCCACCCCAATCTGCTTTTTCTTGGGCGATTCATATGGCTTATCTTTGCCGCACCTATTACAGGAGGACCTTCGAGCAAAATTCATATTCGAACACCTGCAAATATAAAGTGGAAAAACCTTTTTGATCACGATGACACTCAATACAATAAAATACGATCAAATTAATATCATCCCGCTTACTCTGGATCTGGACAAATCCAGTCCCCTTCACCTCCTTTAGATTTGGAGGATGAAGAGGACGAAGATGTCGACGAGGGTGTTTTAGTATCTGGCTCCATGATTAGCTGTAAAATAACACGATTATCGGATTATATTACAATGTACGGTAATGATGATACATAATGATAACGTTATCAAGTTAAATTGACATATTTAGCACGTTTTTAATATTTTTGGGAAATGGGAAAACTTACGCCGTATTTGTTGACCTCTTTTTCCCAAAAAAAAGTTACCACCCTTCTCCCCTTTTACCCACTTTAAAGTAGATAAAATCAAAGTTGCAGGTCTCCACCTAAGATTTTGTGCGTGGATTTTTGCCGATTATGTTTACTTTTTGTTTGTTTAGCTTGTTTTACTAATGAAGCTAGTGTGTCAGCTGATCTTGCAGATAGTTTGTAAACATATCTGCACGCACATCTTCAACCATATCCGAAATAATACGCATTACATCCAAAAAAAAAAACTGAATGAAAGTTATTTGTTTAATCTCAAGAGATGCACTTTTTGAGTGAAAATATTTGTTCTAAACTAAAACAATAGGGAATCATCAGCTATGTTGTTGTTGCAGTGTAACACACATTATACTTTTACTTGTCACCACACAATATTTGCCTGCTGTATATACCGACGGATGGACTGCAGTAGAATATTAAAAAAGCTACCTCTGCAGAAGCACAAACAGTTCAAATCTCACCACACTTGTAACACAATGAACACATTGAAAAGAACAACAAACTCAGCATCCACCAAGCATTTGGCTTACCAACAACAGAAGCTAGGCAGGCAGGCAGGGAGAGGAGGACGAGGAGGCAAGGCAAAGACATGAAACAAGGAGGAAACTGGAACAAAAGTGAAATTCACAGTTACAAAGACAATGCAAATGAAATACAATTATGCAATTAATTCAAAAGTCAATTTTTTTTACATGAAGCCAACTTTCAAGTCAACATTGTCAACGCAAAACATGAAAAATACAGAAATAATAAAATCATATCAAATGACCACATTGTAATAATTTGATCGTTAAAACTTTATTGGTCCTTTTTGCGCTCTGTATGTATATGTATTATTATCGGTGCAATTAAACTAAGCCATCATTCTCGGTAATTAAAATTAGCTAAACACTGTATGCGTATGTAATGTATACGTAAAATTTGGCATTTGACAACTTTACTTTTAATTTGTCAGCATCAAGAATAAAATGTAGTTAGTATACATCTTAAAATCATTCTTTAATGTATGAAAATAATTTTTCTCCTAGGTATTTAAAGCTTTTCACTGTGGATGGGACAAAATTTAGAAGAAAAAAATGAGCTATGTAGTAAGTTACTGGGGCAAGCTGAGATTATTAAAATTTTGTATCGACAAACAATACATAAAGTACAGTAAAGCTTGAGTTCTACTATTATTTTCAAGAATAGATTTGAGAAATCATATTCTCTCTCGTATTTTATTGTAATTGCCTCTGTCCCTCGAATATTTAAAATAAAATAAAAAGAAGAAGAAGTAAGTTGATACTTAAAAAGTACAAATTGTTCAATTGATATAAAACAAGTCACGTAGTCATTTTTGTGGTGGCAGGGCCTAAATAAAGTGTAACTCCTCTCAAAGCAAAGGACGAAGCGACACACATGAAAATGGTCGTCCCTCGGTTCAACGTACATGTATTTATGTAATGTTATAAATGTTTATATTGTTCTTAGAAATATTAGAAAATGTTACCTCTTAATCCTAAGTATCACTGTGTTTGGTTCCTTTTCCGTATATTTATCATATTATATTTGGCAGTGTATGTATAAAAATATCATTCGTCGAAGTAAAGGACCCTTGTAGTTATGTAAATGGACATGTAGTTATGCATGTAAGCATGTATACCTTCATATATGTGTCGTGTGTTGTGTCCACATGCGGGTCCCGGCCTGCCGGATTATGACCAAATTGCATTGTCTTCCCGCATGTGCATTTATTTACAGACAAGTACCTAGAAAAGTACCCAATTGCACTCCACATTTGGTTAGCGTAGGATACAATGGTATTTTATAGATAAAAGGGTCTCGGTGTACTAGGGAAGAAATATTTAAGAATTTCTTAATTTGTGATAGTGTCAGTTTGTCAGTCCGAAACACTTCTTTCACGAACATTTTCTTGTGTGAAAAATATGTAACTTTCTGTGGTATTTTTGGCCAGTGTTGATCTTTTTTTTAAATAGTTTTTGTATAAGTTTTGGTTGAGAAAAAAGAAAACTATTTGTTGACAACCAGTTATGTTGGTATGGTCGCATTGTATTTTGTAAAAGTTGTAATTGGAAGACTTTTCCTGAGAATGAATTTCTGGCCATGAAAACTGCAAACCAAGTTAGATGTGAAACAGTAAGGTAATTTTTTATACTCAACTCTAAATGTTTCTTTGTAAGGAGTGAGTTATTATTAATGTTAAAATTGATAATTACTTATTTACTTTTTCTTCTTTTACTAGGCCCATGACTGAGCAAAATAACATTCAAACTAGCATCACCAGCCAAACCATTAATCGTAATAGGGTAGTAGAAATATCCATGGACCCTGAAAAACGTCCCAGCTTTGCAAACATATCTGACGACTACCACCTCCTGGAAAATTTGATACGTTACTCCAATTTTTGTGAAAATTTCAATGTTCCTGTACCTCAGATGGCCCAAAGTCTGGCGAGAGCAATTGGCATACAAAATGGAGGAAAGTACAGCGTGATCGTTTACGACTACCTCCTTGCCATTCCGGAATATCCTCCCACCTTAAACGGAAAGAAGGAAGCGTTGCAAGGAGAAGGTCGCTACTGTAATATGGTGTGCTACAAAACTCAGCTATTTGGAGTGGTTGTGTTTCCGGTCGCTGACAACGTATGTTTCTACTTTCCCGAATTTTCATCTTATAGTCCGTACGTCCAGCAGCTAATTTTCACGTACGGAAATAAAGTGCTTAGACTTTGTCCACAGAGAAGAGCACTGACATTTGACTTTAGACCGGAGCAGCCAATAGTTTATCAAACTCAGCCTATTTTGATTACTGCAACGCTCAAACGGAAGAGTCAAAATGGAGGACCGTCTCCGGATGTTACTCAACATGAGTCAAATGGGGATACTACACAACAACATAAAATACAACGGAGAGAGCAACAAAATCCTGAGTACATTCAACTCGAATAAGTTATTCATTCACATCCTCTCTCACTTCAAAATTTTCTTAAATTTTTGTGTACATGGTACATGCAAATTAGACTTGTCAAAAAACATGTCCTTAAGGGAGAGTTAATAGGTATATACACAGTTAGAGTTAATTTATACGTTTTATTAAAAATGTTTTATTATTCACATAATTTTAAAACCACTGATGCCAGAAATGTTGTTTTTAAATCTTCCGTCACATTCACACGTGTAATCATTTACGTGAGAAATCTGTTCGCTATTGTTACTAAAATTGTTACTTTGTCTGTTTGGTGAAAACTTGGCCCGAGTTGTGTGACTGTTAAAATCAATATCACTTATTGATATTGGAGGGTTTGCACGCGAGGTGAAAAGATGTAAACCATCAAGTTTCTTGAGATTATGCATAAAATTATAAACTGCAACCATTTCCAAGCCTTTGTAAATTCCAATAAAAATGTTTGCACCTACAATGGTTAGACATCCACGTAGAGTTTTGAAAATGTTCAAACTCATTAGGCTCCAAAGAGAACAGGAGATTAACACCACTGCAGTGACAATTAACCACATCAGAGATGCTTCATAATTTTTCTGAAAAATATCATCACATAAATATGTAGTTTTAAGTTTAGGCGTGTATTTGATAAGAAAAAGTATTTTGGTTGACTTACATTGTTTGCTCCTCTGTATAAATTGATGTCCAAAATAAATTTAACTACGACTATTGTCCAGAATCCTAGCCAAATTGGAAATTGTACAGTCCCTTAACCAAATTTAAAAACAATTACGCTTTGGTACATGAACAAACAAAAGAAAACATTAGACAAGTAGTTCAAAATTACTTGTTACTCCTGAAACAAGTTCAATGAATGCTCCCAGTTTTCCTCCAAAACATACATCCAACAAAATTAGGGTGATTGGTATGAGCACAGCAACGCAAACAATCTTTTATTTAAAAAAAA
This sequence comes from Zhuqinia jingwanae, assembly GCA_027744095.1. Lineage (NCBI taxonomy): Eukaryota > Metazoa > Arthropoda > Collembola > Entomobryomorpha > Paronellidae > Zhuqinia > Zhuqinia jingwanae. Next base: position 11,560 of record JAHZNC010002300.1, on the reverse strand, counting down.
TATATTAAGGAAATAAGACAATAGTATACCCCAATAGTTTGTCCAATAGTATCAAGAATCTGCGCATGCAAATTATAAGGCTGGCTTTGGAATCAAAATTTAAAAAATTTAATTTTTTACCATTTCAAAAGCAGCGATAATTTTTACAACTGTTCGTAGACAAATACGACAACAACAAAACTTCATTTCTGAAAAATACTAGATGATTTCCAACTTTAAATTCAATTTTTTAACTCACATAAATGACAAGGTTTTTTTCTGAAAACGCAATTGTGTGACACATGTGTTTGTGCTTCCTAAAAATGAATTTGAAATGTTAGGTGAAATTTAAAAACAAAGTTAGAAAAAAATATTTTGGGTTTATTCAGTGTGTCTACAACTTCAAACTTGCAACTTTGCATGAAGATACGTCAAATGAATGATGTAGAATTGGACTGCACACGTCACGCAATAATTACAAAAGTATCGTTAAAAACTCATTTTACTGAAGTTTATCAAATTCATGCGCATAATGTGCATGTATTATTCAAGTTAAAAGTGTTTTTGTATATTATCCAGTGGATCAAAATAAATTCCACGAATGACATTAACAGTGATCTTGGCCAACTTACTCTAGAGTGTTCTACTATATTAAATATAGTAGAACAATAAATGTCAAAAAAATGGTACTAATATTTAGTGAAATTCAATAACTGTAAGGTACATGTGTAAATCTAAATATTTATTTTGGTAATTAGGTAATTATTTATTTTTCGTGTCTCTCAAATAAGTTAATAAATATATCTCGTAATATTTCTTAATAAAAATACTTCATCGTTGGTCACATTTAACAACTTTAAAAATTATTAAGATTCATACTTCTAAACAAATACAATGAAATCCTTTATGGTGTTGTGCCTGAAGTCACATGGTGAATCGGAGCTGGATAATGCTGATTAGTGGTGACAGGATATGGAGGAGGATAAGAAGCATACTGTTGCATAGGGTACGTATCCCGTGACACTGGGGTCACATAAACTTGTTGCTGTGCCATCGCTCCCACGCCACTCCCTTGTAAAACAGCAGTTGTAAAGTTTGGGCTTACCCCTAGAGCCTCCAACTTCAACTCTCTAATGAACCACCACACTACGCATATTTCATAAATTTTGTACACAAGCGAGAATAATGCTCCGGCATATGATGCTAGTCCGTTATCCCGAAAGTCCCCAGCAACTGCAGCTAGCATAACACTGACCAGATTAATGATTGTTGTAATGATTGTGATTATTATCCATATGCGACAGTTGCGATAATCCCTCTGAAATTGATTGCGTGAAATATTTTTTTTTTTGTAAATACGATTCCAATTTTTTTTTTAAAGAAAGAAGTAACTTTCAAATTACCGGATTACCTTCTTTGCGCCAAAGTATAATCTGAAAGCAAGTAGAACTTGTAGAATGCACATTATTGTTAGTATTACTATCGTTATAATACCAATTGTTCCTGCAATGAGTGAAAAATAATGAAAGTGTTGAGCCATTAATGAACATGACAAATTACACAGTATATTCATATCATGTATTAATTTCTTTTGATGAATAGATTCATACGTTCTGATTTGGTTAGTTCTTGATCTTTGCTGTCATGTTTTATGTAAGTCACTAGAGCTACTATCATTAGAGCAAGATTCCCTATACCGACAACCTGAAAAAGTATACATGCTTATCAAAATTCAGCGATTGAGAAAAAAAGTTACTGAGAGATGACGATGAGTAACCTTACGACTTACAGCATCAACAATAGCTAGTATCATTGACCCCTTCTGTGTCGACATGCACGGGCATGGACTCGTTCCACAAATAGTAGACGTATACATGATTAAAATTTTAAAAAAATTATTTGCTTCCTAGAGTAAAACTTGTTTGAATTTAGCTTTGCTATCCACAGTATGTTGTTTTCTTTTACTTATTAAACTTTTAACGCCGAGTTTTTCTTTTGAAAACATTACAAATTTCACTTTTACTTGACTCTGGTATTTTCTCCCTGATTTTGATTTGGTTTTTATATGTATACAGTGACTACATATATTATTATCATCATATATTTGCAAATAAGCGTTCATGACATATTTCATAATCGTTATCAGTGAGATATCTTTCTCTTGTTTGTAAATTATACTTAGTACGTGTAATAATGTTTTTATCTTTGACACCATTATCAAAGGGAATGGCCACAAAAATGGGTGTATCAGCCATTGTATTCATCCATCATATTTTTTGCGCGACTGTTTTTGTGTTCAAGTAGCCATAAATATAATGGTTGAGATTTCTGGATGCCATAAAATGCTATTATTTAGCCATTTGCAAGGAATCTCGTTTCCTGAATTTCTTTTCCTGAGAATTTTAAAACATTTCTGAACTTTCAATCCAGACCCAAGCATTTCGGTAGTCGTTCAAGTAATAAACTCTTTTCTGTATAGCCTAAATATTTGCTTTGTGAGTCATATGAAACGTTATTAAAACCTTATCTGTGTTTACTCGTCTTGACCATGGTTAAATTTTTTGGAATCAAATAAATGTCATTACGCGGTTCTATTACTAGCATCATTGACGGTGAAACTACATAGAAAAATAACCATATACGCTTATTTGAGGTCTTGTTTGTTTTTTTAACAATTATTAACATACGTTAGTATATTGGATGATGACTCAGGTACATCATCATCTATGAACTTCTCCATACATTCATAATAATGGTACACATTATTACGTAAATATACCCTTTTGCGTTGGAGGAAAAAAGAGACGCATGATTTTTGTAGTTTATTTGACGTCATCGGATACAAGAGTCCCGATCGACAGAACAGAATTTATAATGGGTAATGTGAGAATTATTGTCATTAATCTTTCCAAAAAATCTCTCATATAAGTATATTATAGCGGTGACTCGTTGTAAATCAATTATTTATTTATTATATATGAAAAATATGACACTAAAAAAAGGTCGATTTAATTACGTACGTATTTGATTCAAATCAATGATAAGACCGATAGTGCAAAAAAAACTTGATTTACAATCAAATAATGTTATCAATAATGTTCATTTGTTTTTCATGTTTAAAAAATACCACATATGTATGAAAGAATAGATTAAAATTTAATTGATTTTGTTAAGTTTCACCGACAGCCAAGAAAAATGTTACTACTGAAATAAATCATTGAAAAAAGACAACACGAAAAGTGATGCAAAATTTCACAATAAATTTTATATACTCTTCCTTCATTTCATCGCAAAAGTTATATAATTTGTGGGTAACATCAGAATTAGTCACATTTTTATTATTACTGGCTTTTTTATACAAAATGATAAATGCATTATTTGTTATGTTGAGTGAGTACATTTTACAGGAGATAAATCTGTACATATTTATAACAAGCAGAAATAAATATAAAATTACACATTATTATTACCAGAGAGCAATAATAACTCTCACAATCATTCCAACATCATGATCACTCATTAATTATGAGAAACATTTAAAACTATCTCATAGCCTTCTTCCTTGTGAGCTGGTAGTTAATTTCATGTAAAGTAGTAGTAATAAGGCTTCTAAAAAAATTTATTATTGTTGTGCTGCAACAGTAGCGTCATGGTCCGTTGCAGCCAGTCTGTTAATCAGTCGCTTGCTAATGCTCATTGTCGTGGTGGTCTCTAGATTCCCACTAGCCACAGCTTTAATAGTATTACTACTTGTACTGCTGCTGCTGCTGATGATGTTGCTACTACTGGCACTGCTTGCAGAAGAAGGGGAAGTTGGCGTTGTAGTGGACACTGTTTTTGATCTATGATGTCTTCGTCGAGCTCTTGGTGGAGCGGCAGATGAAGTTACTGAAGAGGATGATAAAGAGGATGACGACTGCAAATTTGAAATGGAATTGTGATTTGGTATGTGAGAAGGGGTGTAAACATTTTGAGAGTTTAAATAGGGAGATGCCGATGCTGCAGGAGGCGTTGGTGCGGACACTGAGCTGGACTGTTGGTAACCTTTCAAGACGGAGGACGCTGAAACAAGCTCATACGGGGCTGAACTTGATGTAGTAGGCGTGGACCCTTTGATAAGATTGCTGGTGCTAGATGCAGCAAGGGGCAAAGAGCTCTGCTGCTGCGTAAGAGCTGCTGCCTCTGGAAGTTGATGGTGAATAACAGGAGTAACATTCTTGTTGCTATTGTTGTTCTCGTCCTTCTTGGTCACTAATGACGAAGATGACTTGGCCTCAATTGCTTCAATGATCACAGTGGGAACGTCCACTTGAAGCTTCCCATCGGAAGTAAAGGCCACAGGGTGATGATTTGAGGAAGAAGTATCTAGTCCTGGGGCTGTTTGCGTGGGAGCTCCTCTACTTTTGATAGCCACTTGGGTTGGTTGAAGTTGGACGGGATTGGGAATTCCTGACATTCTGTTACCTGACATAGTTTCCTTCATGGATTCAAAGGGGGCTGGGGTGTATGGACCACGAACAGGGTCCGAGGGTGCTTGGGATGTTGCGGATGATGAAATGGATGCGGGAGGAGATGATGATGACGATGATTTGCTCTTTTGATGATGGTGATACATCATTGGAGCGGCGCGTTCTTGACCACTATCATCATCGTCAATTTGTACAATGTGATGTTCTGCAGTGTAACCTCTTTGTGGAGCGTGTCGACGTCGGGAAATTGGTGGAGACATGGTCAGGTATGGTACTTGCGTTTCGGATGCTGTCACAGTACCCGACCCCGCAGCGGTAATCTTTTCCTTAAAGTATGTATTGGTGCTACCAGCGGTCATGCTCCCACTGGAGACTCCAATGTGAGTGTTAAAGTTTCGAGATGATGCAGTTGCTGCTGGGGGATCTGGATGAGTTTGAAGGAGTACAATTCCATCTCTTCTAGCGTTTTCAAAATACTGCTTGGGTATCTTCTTTCGATGAATCTTGACCTTCTTTTTACGAAGTGTAGGCTCCCAGGGTTTCCATCCGCTATCCGGGTGAATATGATATACGATGGCTGATGGTTGAGGGACAGTAATTGGAATGGGGTAACGAGATTCTGCTGTTCTCAACGAGGAACCTGGTACTCTTTTCACCACGTAGCCTGGTGGTGCTTCCAATCTAACTCCGCGGGAGATGGACGGACTGGCGTGAATCACTTGAAAGCCAGTATTGCCGCCCGCAATGTAATGTACGGTTCTCTTGACCCCATCGGGATCTATAACAGATTTCATAGACTTTTTAGTCTTTCTGGGACTTCTCTTGTACTTGGGCACATGTTTTTGACGATTTTGGTGTCTGGATAGTAATTGATTGATTGACGAACCGATATAGGAATATGATCCTCTAACGTTTCCGTAAGGATCTGCCTTCTCCAATCGGTTAGCCGAGTCTGTTTCATAGCCAAACACGTAACTGGAATCCGGATCGGATTTAACAGAGAGCCCACCTCCTCCTCTACCACCGCCGCCGCCTCCGTTACTACCATAATTACCACCACCGCCGCCATTGTTTTCACCATGCTCTCCACTGTCATGCTCACTGTTATCGTACTCGCCGGAGGAGGAGGAGGAGGAACTACCCTGACTACTACTGGCATCATCATAACCAGACTCATCATCGTCATCTGCATAGTAGATAGGAGGAGTTGGGTATTTCTTTATCCGAGATTTCCTTAAACTTGGTACTACATCTGATAGTGTCATTGTTGGTCTTCGTCGAGTTCTTGTCGCTGATTTTAAACTTGTCACTGGAAGGGCAAGGGGTTCAGGATTTGACAACAGTTTTTGTCTTGAGTTAACTAAATATTGCGAGGGAGGGGGAAGAAGAAGAAGAGATGAGGATGAATCACCTGCCATATCCAAGTTGTGTATTTTGTTCTTGGGCCATGTTCTCATGTCTTTTGTTTTTGTGTGGAATGGACAAGTGATGGAGTAAAAATGGTTAGTGTCGATTTTGTTTATTCCAAAATCAATGTTTATGAATGCGCCAAGTTGTAATAATAGTAATAATAATAATAACAAATATTCGTGTTTGAAAATGAAAAAAAAATTAATGGTATGTGTCTCGTGTAGGTATCGTTATTATTGAGTTTTATGGTGTTAATAGATAAAATGACTAATGTTCAATGCTGTTTGTTGCATGTTCTGAATGATAATAAAACTACCTGATAATTAATTATGTGAACTATTGAGTGAACTTGTGCATGGGATTATTTACACTTGAATGCGTGTGTGTGTATGTGTGTGGAAGTGGAAGCTTATAAAGCCGGTTGTTGTTGTGTAATATGTCATCATCCTTTTATATTATTATGTATTTATACATTTGTGTGTTTGTGTGCTACTACAACTGTGAAGAAGAAGAAGAAGAGGTGCAAACAAAGGCCAATCTCAACAATTTGATCAGAAATGTTTCCCATTATTTTGTGCAAAAAAAAACGTTCAACAGGCAGACAGAAAAGTGGTGATTCCAAAGGATGCATGGAAAAACTTTGTCATTTCTTAATTAATTTGATGAGGTGAGATTGAAGTGGAGAAGAGAACAATGCAATTCATAATAAAAGGGACAAGAATTTGGCTTTTAGGCCTAAGGAAAGAGAGTAGTGGATACTGTGCTCAGAAAATAAAAGGAATCCAGGTCATGTGCATGTGCAGTTGAAAACGGTCAAGAAAGTCATTATACAAAATAAAGTTGGGTGTAGGGTAGGGGGATGCAGTCCAAGTCAATCATGCTGTCAACATGCTAGTCATGCAATTATTATTATTATATAATATAACAATGGAACTCCAAAAGTGGAGCCTTTTTTTGTGCTGGTGGTGGTGCACAGCGAGAATATACATTAAGCTTGCTTACCTGCTTTTAAAGCTGTGAATTAATTAAAATGGAAAAAAATGTGCAAGTGAAAGACGTTATTTTAAGCTTTTAAAGGGCAACTTACACTGATCCTTTTGCACTGGTCTGCGAATTTTGACAATGAATACAGGCTTTTTGGTTCTTTGGTTTGGGGTATCTGCGGTGGCAACGATGGTAGTCGGTACCGGGGGATTGGATGTTCCAGCCTTGGCCAGATCCCAGTTGTTGTAATTATAGTTTGAGAAAGAAGAAGCTGTTGATGGAGGCCTCTGCTGTCTCAAAGATGAAATTGTTGATGAATCAGCCGCATAGCCAAGATATTCTGAATTGGAGTTTAGTCTATTGCCCTGTGACTTGTGTTGCTTTCTTCGTGGTGGTTGTGTGGGAGCCGCAGTTCCAGGACCTCTGACCTTTTCTTTGCCAAGTATTACAAATCCTTTTCCAGCACCAGCAGTGTAAATGATTTTTCGAACTGTTCCTTCATCATCTACATAAGTGTACCAACCTTTGACCTGAAAAAATTAATTGGGTTGACAAAGTCACTTTTAAAATGAAGGAAATGATAAAATATTTTCTTGATCAAAAAGTTGAGGAAAACTTACAGTTCCGTCGGGATCAGCAACTTCGTGACGAGCAGCTTCATCAGTTTCATATCCAAATGCGTACGATGCATCGCCTGGTGGTTGTTCCTGTTCCTGATCCTGTTGTTTCCTCCTTCTTATTTCTCTCCGCTCGGAATAAGCAGACTGGAGTTTTTCTTCTGTGATAACTTGCGTTTGTGCCGCCTTGATATCATCAGCAGACGAGTTTACATTTTCCTCAATGGATTTGTATTCATAGCGAGGTCCAACATCAATATTCTGTTGCCGTTGTTGTTGTTGTTGCTGCTGTTGTTGTTGTATTTGATGTATTTGTTGTTGTTGTATTTGTTGTATTTGTTGTTGTTCTTGCTGCTGCTGAATAATTTGCTGCGTGGTTTGAGGCTTGTATGAATTGTATGAGTTCAAAATTTGTTGAATTTGCTCAGGTTGAAGGTGTAAAATTTGGTTAACTTGTTTCACATTTTGGCTTGCGCTGTTGATGCCAAACTTTGGACCTTCCGAAATTTCCTCTCTTGTTGCTGCGCTGGAACCCTCCTCGGATGGGGATGAGGAAGCAGAGTAAGAGGATGAGGAGGATGAGTCCACGTCCACAGAATCATTGTTTCCCGCAAGTCCCAAAACTGATTGGCCCTGAGATTTTAGCGTTTTACCTTCTGAGTTTTTTAATCCAAAGGAAGGAAACTGGAAATCAGTAACTCCATCATCCAATAGAAATGATCCGTCTTGACTAGTAAGTGCAGACTGAGGTGCTGGTCTAATTTGATACACTATTTGTCGTGGAGCCTTTGACCCTGACACGAGGGCGATTAAGGCCACCACAAGACACCACTGAAAATTGATACCCAAATTCATTTTGCTTAAATCCCTTGTCCAGATGAACCAAAAATATTAAATATATATTAAACCAAAAGCACACTTACCGTTGGGTGGCTCCACATTTTGAACAAAACTATTCTCCATCTACTCGTATGAAAGCTCTTTTGTTACTTCCAGTCAATATCTTGATAAAACCGTGATAAATTGTATAGTTCACTTAAAGTTTGATGATCCACTTTGCACAGAGTGCAAAATCATACTAACTGTAACCACCACTTGCAAAAGTCAAGAAGTTTTAACGATGAGGATGATAATCCTCTTTTCCACTCATTAGGCACAATTTATAAACTCACTACTTTAAACTCACTACAGTAAGCATACTACAGCAGAAATAATAATAATAATAATAATAATAATATTCAATATTATTAACAGTGACGGAGGTATACACTCATGCCAATCACACTTTAGTTATGGGACCAACATAGACTTGGGAGGAGTTCCTTGGTCAAACCCATCATTATAACTGACTCGCTTAAAACAAGGATTCCACATTTTTATACGTAGGAAAACAGCAAGGGCATCTTCCTTCAAGTGATTCCCATTGGGGACCTTCGTATGAAAAAAAAAAGTCATGCGTACTTTACGCTATACGATATAACTGCTTAGTTATTTTTACGTATGAACAAAGATAAACACACACGATGCACTCACTATTTCAATTTCTCAATCTCAAAACAAAGTGCATGTGCTGTTGTAAAAGGTTTATGCACCTCATGATGTTGACGTTAGGTGTATTAATGGGATATAATATGAGTGCGATAACGTTTCGCTGTTGTATTGAAAACGGCAGAGTCAAGTTGTAAATGCAAAAAATAACTAACACATGTAGCCCATCATAAAAGATCATGAGACGATAATGTAGATCATGACAAAATTTAATAAAAATTATAAAAATGTTTGCGTTTGAAATTTGGATATATTACCTATACAACCATTATTGTCTCAAATTATATAAATAATGCAAAATACTATTACATTCGAAGATACAGTTGGGGGAAAACAGAATAAGATTTTTTTTTAAACTAGTGATAAGAGAGTCTAAAAAGACATTATTTCTACCTGACTGGATCAAACCAAAAAGTGTTCCAATGAAAGAGTATTTAGTAAGATGGATCAAACAGATCAAACTACACAAGATTGTTTGGATATACAACATACATATATCCTTTTGAATGTTGTCAATCGAAACGTAATGTGACTACGCCATGCAACTGTTTCTAAAGTTTTCAGGCCCCCCCCCCAAAGTGCAGATATTTGATAAACTCTGAATTCAAAGTTTCTACTACCTACCAAATTTTAAACAAGTGCAGTTTATATTGTAAATTAAAATAATTGTAATTGAGCAACGTTATGCAAAAACACATTTTTAATTTAATCACTATAATTCCAAATTTTTAAATGGATATTTTGCCTAAAAACCTTCAAATTGTATTCATTAAATGGTTGGAAAAAACATTAGTATAACATGACATTATAGGTAATATAATCCCTATACATAAACGTGGTTTTGTTATAATTTGAAGCAACAGGGCATGTTCAACTCAGTTTACCATAATTTGATTTTTTTAAATCAAACAATTAGGCAAACTAATATGAATTATAAATTAAGCATGGGATCATTAAATTTAGAATAGTTTAATTCAGTTTACTATTTTAATATCGCTGCTGAAATACATATACATAGGTATATAGACTGCATGAATCATGGCTACTAGATGTTATAGATATTTTGTACAATTTCATAGTTATATATTTGTACTCTTGCTGAATGATCAGAAAATACAACCTTGTGTGGGCATTGTTTTCTCAAAGATACTTTAGCTGTTTTAAAATTAAAGAAGCGTTGTAATTTTTGGATATTTGTTCTGGTTGTTATTTTGCCTCCTGGAATTTTGAAGGTCTGAATTTCACGAATCCCATGATGATGATGATGATGATGATGATATATGGTATGCATGAGCAAATTGAAAGAAGAAAAAAAAATCGAATTACAGGTCCAACCCGTTTGGATGCAGTTTGAAACTATGCAAAAAATTAAAAAGTCATGTTAAACCAGATCCCACAAGAATTACCCAAATCGAAACATCAGAAAATATCAGGAAGCGCCTCGACTCGATGCCATTTTATACCATATATAATCGCCTTACTCCCTTGAAACACATTAAAAACAAATAGGTATGCATAAAAAATTTAAATTTAATATTGTAAGGAAGTTCATGATAAAAAAAAATTGGCAAGGGCTTTTTTGTGCGTATGAGTTTTGTTTTCAAATTACACGAATAAGAATTTATATGTGTTTTTTTTCTTCTTAAATTTATAGTCCACAGTCCACTACTTTTTCATGAGAGTATTTACACAAAAGCCATAAAAATGGAATGCACATTGGGTGTGTGGGCAATTAACAGAAATAAAAAAAATATGCAACAAGCATAATATTTTTATCATAATGAAATGTACAAAGAATGGGATGGGAAACTTTTTGAATTCAGCAGTACTATTTTACAAAAACGTTGTACTGGTATGCATGTTGTCGTTTATTATATGATAAAATGAAGAAGAACATAGATGAGCAATGCAGAGTAAGGGAGCCAGACAGCTTACAGCACCACAAAGAAATTCTTTTAATGCGGGATCAAAACGCTTGTTTGCTGGGGACCACGATGCTGATTAGAATCTTTTTTTAAACAAATTTAAGATTTTGACAACCGGCCATTAAAATACTAATAATGTTAAAATGCATAGGCACTAAATAAAAATTTATAAAAGCAAACCCCTCTTTTTGGCACTTTACTTAAAATTAATATTCATCCATTAAGATTTACATAGATGGCTGTTAAATATACATGGTGGTGGTGGTGGTGCATGGGAAAAAGATTCGAAAAATATAATATTTCGGCTTCACTTTTAACTTTGGTTCTTTGATGATATACAGCTCTGTTATTGGCGCAAAGTTTACTAAAAAAATTAATACTTATCTCGTTATGTCATAACACCATTTTTGTTGTTATAGTTATTAAAAAAATCTCGTTGATACTGATTTATTAATAAAAACATATATATGATACATGTGTCAGAAAAAATATTGCTAGACATGGTATTTTGGTAAGGGAGAAATAATATGCATAATTTTTTACGCTTCATAAAAAATAAATTTAGCTTGTTCATCCGTTCATGAAGTGTATTAAAACGTCCATTGTTCCATCTTTGCTGGGTTCTTTT
>JAHZNC010002299.1:0-15914 GCA_027744095.1 Zhuqinia jingwanae | reverse complement strand
AGGGCTCTTTAATTCCATTTAGTCATGCCATAAATATACTAGTAAACAATGCTAAATTAATTGATATAATGATGCTGATGGAATCAAATAAATCTGTATTGTGTTCGTTGGCATTTAAATATCATTCTCAATTTTAATTAATATAACATGAAAATGCATATAAAAATCCGACAGCTATCCGAACACACAAGCAAAGTATACATCGAGACGTTGGTTGTTGGATGAGTTCATTCACTGTTTAAAATATATGCGTCAACTTGAAGTACCTATGCAGTTGTCCATGTACACACAATGCTTTAATATTGACCTTTTTATTCTTTAAATTTATAATTTGTCGTAGTTGTTGTCAGCATACGTACCTATCTATTTTAAAGAGGCAACGGTAATAATTTGGATTTTATTCAGTTATGGTTGAGGCGCCAATAATAGGTTTCCTAATAGGTATAAACGCCAACTGCTACAAATTTTTAAAAGTTATTTTTATTAAAATTTCGTGTCAGTTTGTTTCTTCTTCCTCACCTTGATGGATTTGGCTTGCTGGGTTCTAGTGCTAGTTAAGCCAAAATCATCATTGCAACAACTTTTAAGCGAACCAGCAGGAGTGCAATCAGGATGACATCCAGGTCAGTTTTGAAACAAATGACACACCCGCATTTAAACTCTTCAGTTCTTCGCTCTGTAACTACCGGACTATGACGAAATGACATCATTATAGCTGCGGAATGGGCAGGAAATCGATAACCAGACTCATGTTAGTCTGAGGATAAAGGTCTTACGCATACGTCTATTTCTCAAAATTTTGGCTTGTGACAGCAGGAGCTGGAGCAGTAGCATTGTATGTCTACTTCATTAGGCAAAAATTTTGCAAGCAAAGAGACAATTATTTGAATGATTCCCGTTGAGATGTATGTATGGCAGTGTGTAACTGAAAGTGTGCAACCTGTTACAGCAATATATATACTCCACAATGTTTACTTGCATTGTATTTGAGTGTACGTGTATTATATTGACTAAACTTTTACGCGAATACTGTTGTAAAAATAGTCACTGCAAACATGCCGATAGCGTGACAAATAATGCAGGATGCCCACGCTCCAGCGAGCCAACGTACATATAGTGCCCAATGCCACACTGGAAGTCACTACTGCCTTCCAATGTTCCAATGCTCCCAGCACAAAGTATTATCCGAATGTCACTGCCCAGTTTAAAACTATCCACAATACTCAAGAGACTTTCGGCTAAAATACAGGAAATAGATATCATTACTATTATTTCATTTCTTACATTAATAAGAATGTGACATGATATGACGATGAAGAGCATATGCATTTTACCGAATATGCAACCCTGGAACACAGTTCGATTGAAAGTAAATGTGTAATACATACAAAATGAAGTGACGTACCAGTAAGCTGTTACCGCGCTGCTTTTTTTAAGTAAGGAAGGTAAAAGTTATTAAGGAACGAAAGAAACGTAGCTCACCATCACCACCACTCATGCACGCACAAAAGAAGAAAAAACGTCCCGAGAAAATAACGCATGACACGAACAGACGAATAAAACTGTTGGTAAATTTCCATTGTTGGATATTGCCTATTTTATAGCCATTTTTCAGTGTATTGACTCTTCAAACCTTGTTATTCGAGCATTTGAATGTTTTTTGTATGCTGGAAAAAGTGCAAAAAAATATACCTTATTTTGGAAGTTATTACGAGAGAGAAATGGCAAATAAACATCCTCACGTTAATGAAATACAGCTTTTAAAATCATGTACAAAACTACTGATAACTCCGCCAGACACCGAAACATGTCTTGGCCTAAACTCCAATTATTTCTCCATCGACGTACTGGGCAGATTGTGCTTTCGAACCTTTCACATCATCATTATTTTATAATTTTTAAAGAGGCATACGTCGTGACTACCACCTCAGTCACATGTAGGTGTCCAAGGTCTCCACGGAGGATTATGATCTCAATGGACTAGAGAGCAGTGCTCTAAGAGCACCCTATTATGCCGCCTTAAGAAAATTCTACTTTCTCCACCTTGGATGAAAAATGGATGTACTCTTAAATATTTCACCACCACCAATAATATATATTTATCATTGAATTTTGGGCATTTTTCATGTTGGTCGTCCGTGTCGTCGCATTGATTGCTCGGATGGCCGTTGAACCTCCGTTGCTGCGGATAAAAGAGTAAATGTAATTCATGCAGCAATTTCATCCACTGACATCCAACCTTTTTGAGTCATTTCTGGTGTTTTAACATAATAATAATAATACTAAAAGAGACACCCACGTGTGTGCCAAGTTCCATATTGTTTCAAGAGGAATGCATACTATTTAGTTTTTTTTGTACATATTTTCAGCATTTCATAAAAATTAGTAAAAGTTGATTTAGGATGATGTGACATTAGGTACTTACGCAGGTAAGGTCATTGAGTCTGCAAATACAAGACTTTTTTGCTCCCACTCCAACACAACCAGAAGTATGTTCGAAAGGTACAATATGGAGATAAACCTGCGCATCCAGAAGGATTCCAATGAAAACGAATATCATCCCAAACAGAGTTCATAAGTTGATTCAATTATTGGATACAAAGACAAGTGGTCTAAAGATAATAATTGTGGCGTGTAAATGTAATGTCGGTGCTTACTGCCTATTAAAGGTCTGATATCATGTGGAATATGGAATATAAAGTAATTTTCATATTTTACATACCATTATGTAGTAAAATGAAATATATATCCGGTTTTGATTACTTTCTTCCTCGATCATAATTTCGTATTTCATATTCTTCCATACTTTATTAAGAAACCACGACGTGACTTTCCTATATACAAACATCAACCTCGTACGGAGAGGAGGATCGGATGGCGTCGTTCTTCCTCTCATCAATTTTTGTAAAGTCCAATGAAGTGAGTGTGCTCTTGTGGTTCTTTTATTGAATAATTGAGAATTTTGCATATATGTATTATAAAAAACTAGGATATTAAGTTTATTTGCCTGAATTTTAACAATTTGGCGTCTTACTAACCGCAATCTGTTGCAATGTATGTTTTTTCTATAATAATGTTTAGTGAAAATTGCTCACTCTATGCCTCTTCACAACCAGTTATTTGATCGGTTAAAAATTCACCTGGCCTAGGGCATGTGTAGCAAACTTCACTCCATTCTCCAATCCCTATCTGTGTTTTTTTATTTAATGATATCTATCTTGTAGCAAGCAAAAGAAAGCATTTTAATCGATTTTAACAATATATGAGACCCCTCGATTAATTGTTTTCAAAAAGGAATCGATTAGGATTAATTAGTCGATTAATGAATTTACTTTAATCGTTCGATTAATATTATCTGACCACAAGCACATGACTATATGACAGGAAGATGCTTTCATTTTCATGTCGGTATCGGTATCGGTATAAAGCGTAGTGTAGAAGTGTACAAGGGAAAGCACGTATATGAAAATGTACTAGGGGCACTACTGCAGCTGCGGGCTGTTTGTGTTTTGATTTTTTGCTTCATAAAAACAAGTTGTTTTTTCAAAAATCAGTCCGGGGACTCATACTTGCCTGAACAATTTTGTTTTCTAAATTCTCTAGTGAAAAGTTTGCACGTTTTAGATAATTGGCAGTTTTCTAAATTCACAGTGTATTAAATTTTGTATGTACTATAACCACGTAGTAGCAGCCCAGTAAGAACTGAACAAACGTCAATTTTGTCAATTTGAGCGAATATGGCTGGAGCAGATGGAGGAAGCACGGCATCCACTTCAAGTGGTTCAAAAAGCAAGTCTAATGGAAGTTCAAATCTTGTACAGTATGCCAGACGTGTAAATGAACAAAAATATTCTTTCGATGATTGGAACATAACAGTTTTAAAAAGTCCAATCCTTCCCTCCAATTGCTACTGTAAAATTCTTGACAAGGACAACACAAAGGGTTTACTTTTGGAGTTGGGTAATGACTTTGAAGATGTGAAACTGCCTTCTTGTGAATCTGGCATTAGTGATGATTCCAATGAATCGGTTCCAGTAATTAAATGCCATGTTTGCAGGTAAAATGAGATATGGGATAATATGCTTTACAGAAATGTGTTGTTCAAATTGACACATGCGTCGGTTGTAGAGAGAGGAATTGTACTCAAATGTTTTGTTTTTTGTAGATATTCAGAACAAATTCCGTTAAAACATTATCCTGATATGGTATTCCCGGACAATTATCTTCACCTGGTGCACGAACCCTCGGGAATTGTTTTAGAATTCAACACTTTAAATGCGATGAAACTGATCTCCACACAAGATACGGAAGCTATCAAAGTCGCTTGTTCTGAAGCATGGCAAGCTTCAAAGTAAGAACTTTATGATAAAAGGCTGTTATTGTCGTTTTAATAAAATTGAATTGTAGAGTAAATGCTCTAGACGATTGCATATTTACCATACATATTTCAGAACTGAAACAGGATTGCCAAAAGAAGTCCTTCATGATTACAACTGGACGTATTCCACCGACTATCAAGGAACGTTACGGACGACTAAAATCGGAGGTGAACTTACGGTGATCGACAATCCCCCTGAAGAACTAAACATTGAAAAACTAAAACGAAGGGAAAATATTCTTTTCTATGATGAGATTACCTTGTTTGAGGATGAACTTCACGACAGTGGTATATCTAACCTGAACGTAAAACTGGTAATGCATTTGTTTTAATTGATTAAAACTATTTTATTCTTTTATAAAAACTATTTTATTCTTTTCGTCCTGTAAAGTTAATGGCGTGGTGTTATTTTTTTTCCAATAGCGAGTCATGCCATCCGGATTTTTTATTCTACTCCGCTACCTTTTGCGAGTTGATCATGTAATGGCTAGAATTTGTGATACCAGAATCCATTATGAATGTGGGAACAATTATTTTCTTCGACAATTCCAAACCAAGCAGGCGTCATTTAAATCAATGGGAGAGTTAGACCCACATCAGTTTTCGGATATTAATGCTTTAGCCCAGCATTTACCAGTGACGGCTGAAGTAACTGAGAAAGTTTTATTACAGTAAAAGAATTGATCGTACCAACAGTATGACAGAATGACCAGTTTTTTTATTGAAAGTTATCAACAGCAAAAGCCAACAGTAATCTTCTTTCAAAGCTGTACCTGCAGTGTTGTTGTGCAGATTCCCAATGTAATTTTGTCCAGTAAAATAAAA
Organism: Zhuqinia jingwanae; assembly: GCA_027744095.1. NCBI lineage: Eukaryota > Metazoa > Arthropoda > Collembola > Entomobryomorpha > Paronellidae > Zhuqinia > Zhuqinia jingwanae. The sequence goes on along the minus strand of JAHZNC010002299.1, from coordinate 10,711 downwards.
TAAATCGATTTCAATTAAGCCAGTAGCCGTATAATTTATTTCTTTATTATGCATGCTCTCCATATAATAATTTAAAATGTGTTTTGTAATCAGATCAACTATAATTGGCTGCATGCTTATAGCGCTGATGTTTCATTTTCATTATCTGTTAATAAACTAAATTTTACTACTACTACTCCTCCGGAGTTTTCGTACATATTTGTTATACTCTTAACATTTTCTTTGTATCTTTTAACTCTTCACATATTAATCTTCATAAATTACACCACATCGTAAATGTTTTTCCTGTATCACACGTCTGCTCGCCGGAATAACTGAAATATTTCGGTTATGATTCGTCATGTGCAGAATTTTTGTTATATCGGTTGTTTGTTGGTTTACTGACAAACCAGGAAATTAATTTAAGTAACAATAAGTAACTAATAAAGATTTTACACATTTTCAAGAAATCATCACATCCACAGCTTCTACACTGTTGCAATCTGAACGGAACCACACTCTCAGACAGTGTTTCGGCTCTTCTCCTGCAGATCCATATTTGAATTAAAATTTATTTCGTATTATGTTGAAAACTACTATAGCCAATGTCTGGCATTGACGTTCATTTTTTGTTGAAACTAGAACATACATTTTCATTGTCACATCATTATTGACATTTTTTATAGTTTTTATACACACGCAGTAGTTGTATTTCCACAAACTTATCTAATATTTTGAAATAGAATTTATATCATCATTAAAGCCAAGCAGACTTAAAATTATTCGGAATGTTCGGATGCAACTAATTGCCTCTAAGCCTGAAGAATATATTGTTACATTACATATATATATGTACAATACATACATTCATTCATATTTACAGACATATTTTTTACTTGCAATAACAGCATACATAACTTGATAATATACACTCACTGCACTCTGAGACATCAAAATACATCAAAATAAATTCAAACAATATATATTCTTCTCAAGATTCCCGACCTATATATACATATTATTTGTATAACCACATCCCCTTTTTTCACAATGCGAAACTATATAAATATTTCAACGAAATATATCTTTTATTATTTCGTTCCTTGCATTTCTGTACTTCAAATATATGTCCCTTTTACTATCCCAATATTCTCAAAAATAAAGTAATAACNTTACTATCCCAATATTCTCAAAAATAAAGTAATAACGCGAGATAAATACATAGTTATATCGTTTTAAATACGAGATTATACACATTTTTAAGATAATTATATTATGTAATATAATAATAATAATAATAATAATAATACTTTACAATAAATTAGGACCTATATAAGTTAACAATTTTTCTACCTAAAATCTAAATCTGTTGTTATAATAATGTGATGCATTTGTTGAAGAGAGGATTGTTATTACACATTTCATGTAATGTGAATTTAAATCTGGCAATTATAATTAATTACACAAAGTCTGATGAAGCCGAAGCACCGCATTGAAACGAACGTGAGCGATGGGGTCCATTTATTTAGATTATGAATAAATCTTTGTGAGGATGAACGTTTCTTATTGAATCAAGAATCAACCCGATAAGGAAAACTGAAATCAAAAATGCGTTTACAGTTTACATAATATTTTTACATGTCCTTTTATCCATATTCTTATTAGGGCTTCATTTGTTGATCCAGACAAGCAGCATTAAAGGGAGGAAATAATTTATTCCTATTTTATTACTTAGTTGAATTCCGTTCCAAACATGCTATTGTTTCAGTAGCCATTTTTCCAAGATAAAGTACTCACCGCTGGATTTCCTGTCGTCCCTTTCGAAGCTTTTGCAGGCGACGGACTCCAGTTTGATTTCATGCTCAAAGAGTCGGCGAGTGATGCTAAAGTGGAGTCTAGGTCATTCGTAATAAGTGGCTTATTAGCTGGAGCTGCAGCAGTAGCGCCACCCATTCCACCTCCAGACTGTTGTGGAGTTAATATAGACCCGAAAAAGTCCACTAAAAATTAAAAAAATACACATCAGTTAGATTTACTTGCAGTTTTAATATGGGTCGTTTGAAAGCAGGGAGCGCTGAAAAATCCTGCAAAACACTCCGAAAACAAATCTTGCAGCAAAAGTAGGGAATGTGTCGCAACGAAACAAATTAATTTTTTGACGCATCGTTTAAGGCCAAACGTAAGTAAAACTGTGAGAAAAACATAACAAATGCGTGCTTTTTAGCGAGGCAGTTTTTCGTTGCTATTCTCTAACGCTACACCAGACCTGACTGTTGCTGCTGTGGTTGTTTAGTAAATGTTTGAGGAGTTGATGGGGGTGGTGGAGGTGGTGCTCCTTCCTTTGCTGCTTGCATTTGCATTTCCATAATATCATTTATTTCATTGAATCATTTATAATATCCAGTATTCTACCAACATTCCTACCTTGCTCATTATTTGACCCGAATACATTATTCATGTTGGCAGCTCCGTAAGGCTGTTGTATCATAGGTGGTTGCTGATAAAACTGTTGTTGAGCCCCCATCCCTCCCATCGACATTCCACCGGCTGAAGCATATCCATTTCCCCCGAAGCCCCCCATTTTCTGTTGCTGCATGGGCGCAGCACTGGAAGCAGAAAACATATCTGCAAAAGGATTCGACGTCTGAACTGGAGCTGTACCATTCCCATTTGTTGGTCCTCCTCCCATACCAAGGGACATTAAATCGTCTAGTGCTGACCCACCACTTGAAGCCACGGGGGCAGGTTGTTGCATCGGCTGTGCAGCCGGGGCTCCAGACGAAAAGAGATCCATAATCTGTTGATTTTGAGAAGTTTGCTGGGGAGCAGCAGGCGCACTTGACAAGAATGGATTAGTTGCAGAGGGAGCACCTGGCGGTCCATCTAATTCAGTCATATAAAACCAGCATTGCTCTTAGCATTTTGTTTTGAAGAATTTAAACATTAATTGAGTTATCATTATCAAAAAAAAATAACATACCTGTTTTTTGTTCTCGAAAGTGGTTTAGTGCTGCTTCTTCCTCTGCCAAAATTTTCTGCTTTTCATCTGAAGCGATGAAAGAGGATTGTGTGTTACTAAATGAAGAAACGTCCACTGAATTTTGTTTTGAGGAAGTGTTTAATTTCTTTCCTTCCAGTGTTGCTAGATGTTGTTCCAGTGCCTCCAGTAGGGAACTTGGGGCCTTGGTCAAATCAGGAATTTCTCCTTTATCAATACCAACAGCCTCTGCGACCTAGGGTAAGTAATAAGTAAAACGTAGTTATTCCTTTTACCAATAAAATGCAAGTGAAAGAACTCATCGATTGACATCAATCAGAAATGAAAGGTTTCAACACAATTGTGTCTGCCAGGGATAACATAATACATCATTTTTTTTAAAAACAATTTCAATTAAACTATAACTCCGTGACTCCATAAAGGATAAAATCCAAATCGCATTAATGAATTTCTATGTATGTCATCTGGCGATGAGTCAAATTCCAACAGAGCGTCCATTTGTGTCTGCAGGACTGGAAATGTTTTCAACAATGGGTCCGTGCCCATAGTTCGGAGCGTGCCGTCCTCCTTCCTGTTAAAAATAAGACGCAACACAATTGAATTAAATATATATGCCATTTTTTAACATGTAGAATGGACTAAATGGTATAAATATTGTGCTTACCCTCGCTTTACTTTACAAAAGTCGAACGCCATCGTTCGGTATGAGAGGGCCTTCTCATTTAAATATTTTGCGTATCTTCGAATGAATGGAGATACTTCATATCCTGTGAATTTACAACAATTTTTATTGAACAAACTATTGATTATCACTATTTAAAACTATTTGCATCAAGGAATTTGCTACAATTTAGCTATATGTGACTATTAATGCACCGACATTATTAAGCGAGTATGAACAAAACTTTCACGTCCCAACCCAGCACCAGGACATACCAAAGACATATACATACATTAACATTATTAATAATACAGGTGAATACATAAGAAATATATTATATTATATATTATAATAATTATTTTAAACATCATGAATAGTAAAAAAAGACTTATAAACAACTAGTTTTCTGGTGAAAGTTAAAGCGTTTAAAATATAATGCTACAAGATTGGTATACAGTCTACCTCAAGGGAAATATAAATAAATTTGTGAGGATTTTTTATATGAAAATCGTCTACCATTACTGAGCGTGGCATGGCTATATTCTAAACGTAAATGTGCTACAATACAATATATAAGGTAAGTGAATTAACTAGCTGGAAATATTGTTTAAAAAAATACTACAGAGTAAATACATACTACAGCAGTTTTATTTTTTGTGAGCTGGTTTTATACGATTTTGTATCAGGTAGGTATGGAAGGTATTGTGATAGTGTTATTACCAAGTCTCGGTCCAGCACCAACTTCAGGTTGCATGAAACAAAACAACATTAATTTATTTCATGATGCAATTACAGGGTGATTAATTTTCAGTGATTTAGGTCGGTTCACGTTTTACTCATATTGGCGGGTAAGAAAGAAGACTGGCTTTCAATTTTCATGCGATTAATTTTGGGCGTTGTTACTCGATGAATGTTTTTTTTAATGAATGAAAAGTTTATCGAATAGAGAGTGTCCGTGTGTACGTATAAGTATAAAGACAAGTATATGTAAAGAGTAAAGGTTTAACGATAAAGAGGACATTGAATATATTGAATATGAAATGTACCATAAACATTAAGGGCTCATATATGATGTGATTATTACTCATTATTACGAATGCCTTATTACATACGTTAAATTATTGAGAAGGTAGTTGAAATGGAAAAATGGGAAAAACGTGTTAATTTGCACAATGATGAGACAGGAATGATAACATTTTTAAGCTTGATATTCTTGTCGTTGGTGCTAACATGACGTAAAATAGTTGCACGTACCTTGAGGATTTGTCTTATCAAGAAATGATGACAACTGGAAAGTGCAGTTGCTAGAGGCCAGATACTGTGTAAATCTCTGCAAAAGTTGAGCAAATAGGGATGTCATTATTATTCATTTCTCGAACGTCTACGTAATTGCAATGAACAATGGCGCTTATATACTGTAAATATAATTACCTCATTTCCGTAACACATCAAATGATGCACGGTTAGTAGGGCTTTAAATACCACTACCCAATTTGTATTTTGTGATCTTTCAATCAGTAGATTTGCTAATTGAAGTATGGACACATTAGGTTCGTTGGTACAATGGACCAAGTCTAGAAACAAAGATAATCATTCAAAAGACAATGTAAAAAAAAATTGTGGAACGTCATCTCTAAACCATAATTTTTCAAGATGACACTTACAATCTAAATGTTTCTTCTTCGGTGGAATGAGTTCTTCAGTCGTTGCTTTACAAACTGCCTTTGCTAGTCCTTGACCAGCTAAGGAATGTTTGGCTGCAAGCAACCTGTCTGATATTGTCTGCCCTGACATATTCATGATGAGTACTGCTTTTTATTGATGTAGGCGTAACAAAATGTCACGTCCACATGCACAATGTTTGGTCAAAGATATTCAAAAGTAGCCTTTTTTGGAGATTATTTCCTTCCTCCACCCAAAGATGAAGTAGAAAGCCGCGATGACAACTGCTGCAAAAGAAAGTAAAAAAAATTATGGCAATTCAATTCAATATATTCACTTCAATATTCAATATATGATCGTGATATATAGTAAACGCCAGAGAGTTGCAAATACAAATTGAACTAGAAACAAGCCGTATTCATACTCCAAAATACGCCCCCTCCGTTCTCCAATTACCATTACCAGGTGGTATAGTCTTTACTTTTACTTGACATATAATGAGATTTATGAAGTTGTTGATTCTTTGCCGTTTTTTACATTACCATTTTTACAAATTTAATATGCTGCAACAATTTGTATGTGGTTAATGGTTAAGTTTGTCAACAATTCTTACAAAATGCCATGAACCAATATGAAAGGAAGTGATGTACCAATAATAATTTACGTTATAACATGATCGCCTTGTTTCGCACATGGAGTAAACCTACCTATTACATATTACAACTACATATCTGTGTGTATTCACAAAACCTTAATCTACAATACATCATGGTAAATAACCCCATTTTTTCTATTACACTGACACTTTTGGATGAAGGGCTGAGACATCTGTGTTAGATATAATTAAGTATGAAGCTACCATAAATGAATTGAGAATTGACTTTTTATTTTGGAAAGCCCATTCAATGATTTAGTGGTGTAGGATGATCTCCTGTCCCAGTAAAATTTGAAGTATTTTGTATGAGAAAAATGAAGAAAAAAAATGTATTCACGATCACGATTTGATCTTGATAGCTTCATCGTTAGTTTCTGGTTCAGGGTGTGTAACAACTCGGTTCAATAAATTCATTGGGTGATCTCAAATGAATGACGTGACAAATGTCCTTCCGAATAAATATAAATTGTATGCAACTACGAAATTATTTCTTGAATTGGGGGGTCTCTTTTACTATTTTGGAACTTTCACTCTCACATTTCACAGCACTTCATACGGGAAAGGGTTGTGTCGCTCTCCCTTTTGTAATTTGCAATATTTCGCTTACTCACTCCCCTTCTGCATCTCTATATAAAACCTTGCTTATTTGGCAATTTGAATTTTAGATTACTTTGGCTATAAAATTAAGATGTTTATGCAAATAAACTAATCTTGCACAGTCGAAATATGTATTTTCTGTCTGGGATAAAGATTATCTTACCTGTTCGTTCTAGCGGAAGAAGAATTAGTCACAAAACAAGTGTATTTATGATAATTTCGGACTCATTTCACGAACTATTGTGTTGCGACTGCGAGTAGCCGAGAAAATAAATGGTGTATAATATGGGCACTATTGAAGGTTAAATATTTATTGTCATGTTTAGACAAACGCACTTTTGGTAGTCTAATGTTTAAAATGTGTATACGTGTTTATGAAGGAGTACAAATGAGTATCATATTATTATTATTTGTATCTGCCACTTGTCTTTAGTCTTACGGTTATCTTCAACGGCTCCCACACTCCGTTAAGGAGTGAGCCAAGGATTTTTTAAAAATATATCATGTACCAAGGTTTGCGAATAGGTGAAATTTCTGGTTTATGAGTTGCTGATGATCTTGTTAATTTTTTTTTTCAGTAGCGTTAATCCTCCAACACTTTTCTTGCTTAGTCTACATGCTTTTGTGGCCGCACTGAGCCGAGATTAAATCTGCTCGGTTAAAAATCTGACAGCCGAAATAAAAAAAGAGGAGTCGCTAATGTACAAATGTAAATATTGGTTAAATTACACCTTGCACAGATCCTCCTATTCCTCTCTTTTTTTACTCATGCATAGTATTGTTCTCCTGTATGTTTGTACGGATAGCTACATCCTCTTCAGTCAATACAATTCCTGGTAGGTACATAAACTTTTTGCTATTTGGTTGGCACATATACTCACGCATATATGATTCTCTCTCCAACACACACTCTTGTCATAAAGATATTGAGTCGCCAGTAAATGTAGCAATGCAATGCAGAAATAAGAACAAGTCCAACAAAAATTTATGTATGTATTCTTTTTAGTAGTGGTACAATAGAGAGTCGGGTGGATCAACTTACCAGAACTAGACTCCGATATTTCAGAATGCTGCTGCTGACGATTCAAGATAATATGCAACACACACGCTCACATGCAAGCAATATCACTTGTACTCAAAGTTGGACTCATCAAAATCTAGTTAGACATATATTACTTATGTGTATACCTAATCTGTGTGTACACAGGAGAGAGAAGGGAGATTATCGATATTATTCTACATGAAAGATGTATACAGTTTGCTGATGTGGTATCTTTCTAGCACTATTATCTTCAATCCTGCAAAGCTCTCGCAGATGTTTACCCAGTTTCACAGTGCGTTCAATCAAAATACATGAAGCTATTGTACCTGAAATGAAAGGAATACCTGTCCAACAAACAAACACTAGTGTTTTTTTTATTCAGGCCCAATTTCAATAATACGCTAGCGTACCACACACACGTTTTTCAAGGGGTTCATAGCATCGACAACGACTCAAGAAATATTCCATTTGTCCCCATTCACAAGCGCAAATTCTTATATAACATTATTTTGTGCAATAATGCTTCGAGAAGGACAACGAGGACTTTTTACACAGTGTACAAAAAAATCATCAAAAGACCAAGGGTTTGAAAAAAAAGAAGGGTTGACGCTGTGGAAGTGCGTACTTACACTTGCATAGTGTTTGAGCAAACAGCAAGCAAAGGTATTCCAATCCAATACTAATGCAATGTTATTATATACATACACTATACACTTGAAACGTCCATATTATTCAATATTGCACAGAATGAATTGTACTTTACGACAAATGAGCTATAATTTTCCAAACGCTTTTTTCCTTGTAGCTTATTTTATTATTATATGCCTTGCTTGCTCGTGCCGCTAAAATGAAGCTTTGAATTATATATTAATTTACTACATGAGCTTTATTTCTCGCATGGCGAATTTTCTGTTACTTGACGCGAAAAAAATATGCATTCCAGTTAAATTGTACATACACAATAGAGTTAATGAGGTCCTTTGTCCTTTGATCTATGTATATGGTATGACCATTTTAATGATATGAATTCAATCAATTGTAGCCAATTTTACAAAATCATCAAAATGAGGTCAAAAAAAGTAAAATGACAACTGGTTGCAAAATCATGTTACAACGTGCTTCATAGGTAGCTGCTTCCGGTGACAGTTTGTGGATTTCAGGCATAATTAGATTATACGAGTACCCTATTTTATCAACATAATATATACATTCCTTCTTTCGATTTGCAGCGAGCTTGCTCTTTCGTTTACATAGGGCAGGATTATTATTTACTTTTCACCCAACAGATCTTAGAGAGCGTATGTAATTAGATAGTCTTACCTGAGTGGGAGTTGAGACTAGTAACAATATTTAACACATAATACCATATACAATGATTCCATGCAATCAAACATTTCCTATTCTGTCTCCAAGTCTCTTGTAATAAACTAATAATACCCACTTTTATGAACAAAAATCATACAGCAAGGATTATGCAATATAACGGCAGGTGTAAATACATTGAGTGTATTGAACATTTGACCAGCTTGGTTAATAAAGGACACAGGATGTCAAATTGAAAAACTACTATAATATATGGCATGGGCCAAATTTACCTCCATATGGATATGATGAAACACTGTCATTAAATGTTAGCTCCTGTGAACCCTCACGCTAACATACTCATATTCGGCAAGACGATAAAGAAAAATGAGGAGTAAATGCACTGGGGCGTTCTGATACAGGTAAGATGGCTTATATTTTTAGTACGCATATTGTGCATGTTGTAAAAATAAGCCAATTTAATTACGTTGTACGTAGGAAATCGAATGTAGCAGAAGATAACAAATTGCAGATTTATTTTTAAAAACAGGATTTTTATACTTCTTCCCTCCAGGCAGACGCAGGCAAGAGACAAGTACTGGATATGAAGGGTACTAATCTAACAAAATCCCGGGCGGGATAGGATATCGTCTCAATAATATCATGGGATTATTATTGAACTAGATTCAAATCGCACCTGGTCTAAAATTTATAGTTGTTTGCGAAGTAAACCATGTATTTTTTAATCAAAATTAATAAAGGATCGATGAAAAAATGAATGGATTGAGGAAAACAAACAATAAAACAAAATAATATGTTGTGGATGAAGATTTGGCATAAACAAAACTTCTTACTGAAGTCTCAAGGTCGCCGACAACTACCACTTGATTTAACTGCTAAAAGTATAAACTGCTACTGCTATTTATGCCACGCTACATGCACATGGGGTCAGCTTTCTTAACATCATGTTTCACGATAGTGTGGTATGAAAACCTTTCGACCTATCCATGCACACAAAAAATCATTGAACTATTCCAAATGTAGATTAATCAAGCATTATACCATAAGTTACTTTAAGTAGTACGCAGATACTAGATACTATCCACCCAGTACATTTCACGAAATGTCATCCGTTTTCGAAAAAATGTAGTTCGTATGCAACATAAATGAACGCAAAACCTGAGGGAAATTACCTATCGTCACCTTACATCTATTTTTCAAAAAATGTCATCTTACCTAATTTGACTTCAAAGTTCATCATGTAAATTCGTCAATTCAATGTTATTTTTTAAAGCATGATGATTACAACATGTATTGTACCTTCCAAATAAATCATTAATTTCTAATCCGAAATCTGTAAATACATATTATTGCAATAAATATTCTGCACGTACATAAATTACAATTTTTATAGCTATTTCATTTTGTTAGAAGCGCATGAAATTAAGTTGTAAATTAAGTGTGTATGAAACAGGGAAGACAATAAAGATGCAATTCAATGCGATAATAAAACAACAATTTTGCAATTCAAGTCGGATTGGTCATCTATATCATACACATATGACGATTCTTTCAAAAAACATTATTTCGTTAAAAATGACGCATGAAACGATCCGGAGCGATATGGTTCCAACAGCTAACTAAGCCTTTAAAATTTTTTTTTTCATAACGCTTTGATTTGGCCACATTTACATATGAGTCTTTTTGGAACTTTGAAATATGCCCATAAAAATGAGCCGTAAAACATGAAAGTTTATAATAAGTAATTTTATACATTACATTATTATCATGTATACATATCTTAGATCTAGATAA